>CM076575.1:1990469575-1990654974 GCA_034641835.2 Pinus albicaulis
TTCTTCTCTACCATGCACTAGGTGCTTACTTCAGTCCATAGATCACTTTCTTTAGCCTGTAAACTTTATCTTCTTTACCTTCAACTCAATATCCTCGAGGCTGCTGCACATAAATTTCTACCAATCAAGAAGGCTGATCTGACATCCATCTGATATATTGTCCATTTGTTCTACATTGTTGTCGATAGAACTGCTCTTACAATATCCAATTTGGCTACGAGAGAAAATGTTTTCCCAAAGTCTATTCCCAGTTGCTTCGAGAATCCTTTTGCTACAAGTCTTGCTTTAAATCTGCCAATTTCACCTTTCTCATTCAACCTTGTCTTGTACACCCACTTCACACCAATGAGGCTTTTAACATTTGAAAAATTAACCAAATCCCATGTAACATTAATCTCAATAGAATCAATCTCTTCATCCATGGCTTGCACCTAATTTTCATCTTTAATTTCTTCTTCAAGCGAAGAAGGTTCGAATGCCAACAATGCAAAATTTGAGCTAACATCAAAAACATCATAAATATATTTTAAAATTCTCATCCTTTTCTTACCATTGTTTGATTCATTACCTGATTGGATACTTGGAGAATTTTGGTTTATTGATGAACTTGAAGATCCATACTGCTCTAAAAATCTTGGAGTCCTTGTTGGTGTGATTATGTTTGATGTCTTCTCTTTTTATTCTTTTTTCTCCTTTTCTGCTACAGGATTTACAAATTATTATAAAATATCATGAGTGAATTGGAAACTATTTTTTAGTTTCAAAGCTCAAGTCATGGCTTGGCTTTACAAATTCATATATGTTATTTAAAAATGAAAAATAATTGGAATGAATTTTTGTATGCCTTTTTTTCATCCATTGGAATGAATTTGGTTAGGATTCATTGTTATTTTTGTGAGGATTTGTAAGGTATTGTCGATGCTAGCTCTCATAGTGTAACCATGTCGAGTGAATGGTAAACTTATATCGCAATATACTACAACATAAAGGGGGGTTTTAAGACAATATTTAAGACAATTTTTACGTAAATTGTCTTAGTTTGAGACAAAAGAAAATTTGTGTGATGTCTTAAATATTGTCTTTAAGCGGGTCTCTCAAATTAAATCGTCTTAAAATTAAATTGTTTTAAAATATTATCTCTATAAAGACAATATATAACACAAGCATTTTTGTCTCTGGAGACAATATTTCATTTTTGTCTCTCTAGAGACTATAGTGGCACTACAACACAAAAGGGGGTTTTAAGATAATTTTTGGGCAAATTGTCTTAACTTTAGAGAATTTCATTTTTGTCTCTCCAAAGACAACAGTTGGAATAAAAAACATATTTTCTTTATCGAGACAATGTCTTTAATCCTATCTATTGTATTTGTAGAGGCAATATAGAACAATGAATCAAGAAAAATATCTCACCGTTAAAATAAATCAATATAAAAATATTTAATTAAAAAAATCTACAATATCATTGAATAATTCATGTGTAGGGTACAGTGGAATCGAACCACCAACCTCCTGCATGGCAGGTGCTATTCCAATGAGCTAGCACCCTTTAAAGAATTATGTGGAGTTATGGCAGTCCTTGAAATTGTATAATAGGCATTGATTTTTAAAAAAAATTCAACACATAATGGCATAATCCTTGTAAAATATATAATCATGAGTCATAATAACATTAAATAAAGTAAAGACAAATCCAACAACCTACAATGTATGTTGTGAATTTATAAAAATTGGAATCCTTATTACAACCACAACAAATTTTCAGGTATATATGCATCCCTTGTGCATTTTTATATTCATTACTTGTCATGACAGTTTAGTTAGCCAAGAGCCATCTTAATTGCATCCCATGAACCAAACACGGGTCATTTGATCATTAGAACATGGTTATCATCCATAAAAGTGTTTCATCTTCTAACTATGAGAATGGTTCCACCGGAAAGCGCCACAATGTTTGTACCAAAAACCTTCCACAAGGTAATGAACTACTCCTAATGACATTATAATGGATATTTATGTCGATTGATCAATATGGTGATCATGACATGTTCAAAAAACACAAACTCCTCATTTTTCCATCCACCAAGTGCCGAGCCATTTTTACGGTTCAGTTAGGAGAATCAAAGCCAAAACCACGACATAGGGTTTTCTATTTTTGCTACAAGAAGAGTTACACTTGATATTGTGTCCCATGGCCCCTGGCTCTCTAAGATCACCTTAGTGGTGTTATCTTCATAGATGAGAGATTCTCACTCAAATAATCTACCCAAATATGTTGTTCTGAGTGGGTTGAATAACCCAACCTGCAAATTTTCAGCTATCCAAAAATTGTGCAATTTCCAGATTTGATTTTCAGCCATATATGTTCTTCATGCATTGTTATTTACAACTCTATATGTCTTGATCATTTGACATAAGTAAAAGGAAAATTTGTTGAATGAGTTGACATTATCATTGAAGAATCCAAGGGTTGGTTTGTGGCTGCTATATTTGTTGTTTCATTGTTGTTATAATTGCTACAAGAGTGAATAATCAGATCTGGTTTATGTGGGATAAGTTGCCCTAAAGGGTTGAAACTTATCAAGATAGTTTGGTATCTTTTCTCCTTGAAATATATTTTCTCCTTGGATTTCATAGGGTTGTCAAAAAATTAAATATTGTATCTTTGCCTTTTTGTTGTTCGTCATACTCTATTTCATAACATCCATAAGACTAAAAATTCACATGGTTGAATTTAGCAAAACTCTAGTCAAAGAGATGAAATTTATGTTTTGCATTAATTGAATTTTCCATTCATCTAGAAACAAGACATTGATGCCATTGGCCCGACCATGTGAATTCCTTAGTAAACAAAGCAGATTACTACACATAAATTGAATTGAATTGGTCACTTGAAAAAATGTCCTCCATTATTGGGTAAATTGTCTTAGTTTGAGACAAAAGAAAATTTGTGTGATGTCTTAAATATTGTCTTTAAGCGGGTCTCTCAAATTAAATCGTCTTAAAATTAAATTGTCTTAAAATATTGTCTCTATAAATACAATACATAACACAAGAAAACTTTGTCTCTCCAGAGACAATAGTGGCACTACAACACAAAAGGGGGTTTTAAGGTAATTTTTGGGTAAATTGTGTTAACATAAGAAAATTTCATTTTTGTCTCTGCAAATACAATAGTTGGAATTAAACACATATTGTCTTTATGGAGACAATGTCTTTAATCCTATGTATTGCCTCTGTAGAGACAATATAAAACAATGAATCCAAAAAAGTATCTCACCATTAAAATAAATCAATATAAAAATATTTAATTAAAAAAATCTACAATATCATTGAATAATTCATATTAGGGTACAGTGGAATCGAACCATCAACCTCCTGCATGGCAGGTGCTCTTCCAATGAGCTAGCACCCTTTAAATATTATGTGGAGTTATGGCAGTCCTTGAAATTGTATAATAGGCATTGTTTTCTAAAAAATGTTCAACACATAATGGCATCATCCTTGTAAAATATATAATCATGAGTCATAGTAACATTAAAATAAAATAAATGCAAATCCAACAAACTACAATGTATGTGGCGAGTTTATTAAAATTGGAATCCTTATTACAACCACAACAAATTTTCAGGTATATATGCATCCCTTGTGCATTGTTGTATTCATTACTTGTCATGATAGTTTAGTTAGCCAAGAGGCATCTTAATTACATCCCATGAACCAAACATAGGCCATTTTATCATTAGAATATGGTTATCATCCATAAATGTGTTTCATCTCCTAACTATGAGAATGGTTCCATCAAAAAGCGCCACAAAGTTTGTACCAAAAACCTTCCACAAGGTAATGAGCTAATCCTAATGACATTACAATGGATACTTATGTCGATTGAGCCATATGGTGATTTTGACATGTTCAAAAAACAGAAAGTCCTCTTTTTTCCATCCACCAAATTCTTCCAGGCCATTTTTACGGCTTGTATTAAGAAGTCCAAGTCCCTAAACCCTGACACAAGGTTTTTTTCTATTTTAGCTACAAGAAGAGTTAGACTTGATATTATGTACCATGGCCCCTAGCTCTCTAAGATAACCATAGTGGAATTATCTTCATAGATGAGAGTTTCTCACTCAAATACTATGTCCAACTATGTTGTTCTGAGTGGGTTGAATAACCCAACCAGCAAATTTTCAAATATCCAAAAATTGTGCAATTTTCAGATTTGATTTCTAGCCATATATGTTCTTCATGCATTGTTATTTACATCTCTATATGTCTTGATCATTAGACATAAGTAGAACGAAAATTTGTTCAATGAGTTGACATTATCATTGAAGAATCCAAGGGTTGGTTTTCAGGTGCTATATTTTTTGTTTCACTACTATTATAACTGCTGCAAGAGTGAATAATCAGATCTCGTTTATGTGGGATAAGTTTCCCTAAAGGGTTGAAACTTATCCAAATAGTTTGGTATCTTTTCTCCTTGGAAAAATATTTTTTCCTTTGATTGCATATGGTTGTCAGAAAATGAAATATTTTATCTTTTCCACTGTTTTCTTATACTCTATTTCATAACATCCATAAGACTAAAAATTCACATGGTTGAGATTCAACAGAAATCTAGTCATAGAGATGAAATTTATGTTTTGCATTAATTGTCATTTTCCATTCATCTAGAAACTTGAACATTGATGCCATGTGTCCCGACCATGAATTCCTTAGTAAACAAAACATATTAATACATATAAATTGGACTTACCAGGTCACTTGAAAAAATGTCCTGCATTTTTTACAATTCTATTCCACATAACTCAAACTAGAAATGATCATCAAATAAGGCATATGCAAGCATTCAATTATAATGGTAAATTAATAGCCTTGCTTCAGTGTTGTTATATTCATAGATGAGAGTTTCTTGCCCAAATAATCTGCCCAACTATGTTGTTATGAGTGGGTTGAATAACCTAACCTGCCTATGCAGTTTCAAGTCTATCTTTATAGCATTTCTGTGCCTATTGTGGTGTTATCCATAAAATTATTTCAAGGAAGTTCTCTGAATTAGGGTTGGGGACAAATTTATTAAACATCCGATGAGGTACATCAACCTCCAAAATCACTATTTTAGGTGCCAAAGACTTGGCCATAGAATTCAGGATGCCCCATTATAGTTAGACCTAATGCCCCAAATGCTCTATTGATTCTACTCCTCGTTACCAAGTTCAAAATGTCCATAAAGGTAATAGAAAAGGTGGGTTCATGTCACTTGAAAGAAGTGGGACTCTTAAAGAAAAAAAGTGGCCACTATAAGAATATCAATTGCCGGCAAGCCTATAGTTTCAACAAATGGGGAATATTTGAAATGACCCAAGGCTCTTAATATGGACAATTGGATACAAATTTATAGGAAAAAAGGCATGGCTTCACCAAAACCTTACAAGGTAAGAGAATATGGACTAAATCACTGCCAATCCATAATGATAATGACCTCATGAATGTCAATAAGGTATGCACCCCTGTATAAAATTCATAGTTTATAACATTATAATTATGACCCCTAGTTTCGATATTTTTTTATTATACTTCAAATGGTCTTAAATTCCATTTCCAATTTGGTCATATTGTTTCTAGTCATATGGATGCCAAGAGGAATACTGTCACTTTAGTTTCTACCAGCCTTTCTTCAATTGTGGGGTGGGGCACAAAACCATTACAGACTTGAATGTTCAACCATGGTAACATTTATGCACCTACTAATGCTAAGGAAAAATGAATTTGAGAATTGGATGGTTGACAAGTTGGCCGATTCTCAGTGGCTAGGTTTTAGGAATTCCAATGTAGTTGAACTCTAGATAATAATTAAGGTGTTTCCTATCAGAATTCCCTAGAGAGAAAAGGTCACTAAGTGTTGAGATCATGAGAGATAAAAAATTATCAAATAGAACCAACAACACATCCTAAATCAGCAAAAAACACAAAACATGCAAGGAGAAGAGAATATCATGAACAAGAGAAACACGACGTGAAACTAAAGAATTAGGTGTAAGAGAGAACTTATCTCCTCATCAAACAATGTATTTGTACAATATTTGTACACACTCTAATGTGGAATTCCCTCCCTAAGAGGAGTTATAGGCTCGTTAATCTAGATTGGTCCCAACCACCTAGATATAATATAATTGGCATTTTGAATTATTTTGAATATGACATTGTGACTAGCAACCTTCAACCAAAAAACACAATATAGCAACACTATAGGCAACCAAGCACACTTCCAGAATAAAGCAGTAGTAACATACATTTAAACACTCTTTGGACAGGCATTCCTAGCGAAAGACAAATTTATGTCAATGCTCTATGCTCCCCTATAGAGACAAACCATGTCGCTAAATCATCACAAGGGGCGAGTAGCTATATGAAACATATTTGCACAGATAAATGTATATATGAACAAGGTAAACATTGAATAATAAATTACTCACTGTAAATTCCATCTCTCCACGCCTCTGTGGAGGAATAGGAGCTCCTAAACTATGACGGGGAAGCATCTGATAACACATGAATAGTAAATGGATCAGTAGAATACACTAGAGAAAATATGGTTCTAGAGTATATTTAATTAATTAAAAAACTTAACTAAATAAGAGTTCAACGTCAGCATCAAACATTTTGATAAAAATTACAAAACATTGTAGTAAAATTACTCTAAAATATAAAGGAGGCTCCAACGTACCCCTAAATAGCCAACTAAAGGTTGATTATTGGCATAAAATATCATAACAGTTGGTGGCATATTTAGTACTACATCATGAAATCAAAATTGATTAGTTATATTAGTTATTGCATGGTTGCAAAATATAGCAATGGGAAAGTTTAACAAAATCCAACATCCATACTTCTCTAATCAAGCTAAAACTTACATATCCTATCAGGGTGATTTTGTCAGCAATTTGATCCAAATTTGCAGCTACACAAAATATTAAACCATGGGTAAAATCAACGAGTAAACTTTGTATAAAAAAAATTGTTAATCAACCAATAATATTTCAATAAAACAAACACTTGTTTTAAAATAACACTACAATAATATTATCGCTCCATTCACTCATACATATATAATGATAGGAATAAGAATTTTAGAATTCCTTTCATTATTTGATAAAATAAATCCATCACATTGTAAAATTACCTCCATGTTTTGACATAAAATGGGCAATTTGTCTCGCCCTGCAAAATCATAGGATCCACAATAATTAGAGCAAAAAATAAAAATCAAGGCATTCTTAGAAGTGAATAAAAACACTGAAAGCAAGCCCAAACAATCTCAATGAAAAATCACAAGTATAAACATAGAAGGCAATGAAACCAACCAGATTCCAATGAATTAAATCAAGCATAACACATAATGGAAGCCAAACATAGGTTTTCATCATTGGAGAGATATAGACAACACTAATAACCAGATAACACAGTAACTCAAGGTGACTTTGAAATGACAAAAAATTGATTTTCAATTACTGATGACAGACTAATTTATCCATACATTAAGCAATAGATAAATCCAAGCAAATACTCACAGGTCCAATTGGTAAGCCCTTGGAATTGTGCATGATAGCAAGCTTTATAGGTGTGACAACTGTTTTCCCATTTACAACTCTAGAAACCCCTTGTCCATATGTTGCTATAGTTACAGTAGCATCCCCATCTCCTTTGTGCTTTGGAAGATCAAACTTACACTTGGCACCATACTTGCAAATACCTCTCTTCACAAAAAACTAAGATCCACAACAAGAAATTTATTAAACCAATAGTCCCAAGAGAAAAAATATAATCCGATTAGAAACAAATATAGAACATGAAAACACAAAACTCATCACTGAGTCTCTTACACCGCACTCCAGCTTGCCAGGCCTCTCTGGTAGTGAAACAATAGTAAGTTTCACCTCAAAATGCGAGAACATATAAATTTAAGGATTGATTACATATCATATTAAATGGAAGACAAAAAATAATGGATGAAAACACAAACTGACTTGAGTACCTCACTTCCATCAACATTCTCCTCTGATTTTAAGGTTTCCAATATATCTTTTGGATGGTGGAACTTCCATTTTGAAACAAATTTGCATATTATAGATTTCATATAGTACTGAGTCAATAATATGAAAATAAAAAACCTAAAAAAAATCTAAATTAAACAACATCAAAAGAAATAAAAAAATATAAACAAAAGCTAAATTACAATAATATTAGAAGGATGTCAACGAAGTGAAAATGTTAAAATTGGCAACTAGGGAAAAATTCCACAATGGTCTTCTCAGTTGATGGAGATAATAATCTCGCTGAATTCCTCTTCTCGAGAGGACCAAAATTGATATAAATATTGTCTAGTTTGGAAAAGGAAAAGTATTCATTAACTCAAATGAAACTGCATAAGGCATAACCTTATTTAGGTGGGAAAAATTTAAAATTTAAAAATTGAATTTCCCTCCATGAGTAATCAAGTCAGACCACCCAAGAAGGATATAAATAACCTATCCTTGTCTCATCAATAATCATTAATATTGTCTCTGAAGTCACTGCAGAGGAGGGTGATTTCCAACAAAGGATATGGAGGCAACGTTGGGTTCTATTTAGTCATCTCCAAGGGATGAGTTCCACAGGATGGAGAATGAGTTTATTTAGGGCATATTTATGAGTTTTTTTAGGAATTTTATCTTCTTCATGTCTGAAGCTTCTAGCCACAGGTGTTAAGGCATGTACTATTATGAAACCCTCCTTTAGCAGGATGAGTTCTACAAGCAAAAGGTTGATATTGTTGGAAGCCTATTCTAGATCATTTGAGGCAACATTCTCGTCTTCCTATTAATTTTAGTCATGCATTAGAATCTTCTGGGTTTCGCTCTATGTCTTATGGTGGTTGAGAAGCTTTATTGAGCTGTTTTCATATTCATTAAGACCATGTTAGATGAATATTATTTCAATGCTGGAATATGTGCCCTAACCAGGACAGAAATCCTCATCAAACTGGATCCATCATCATCAACACTGAAGGTCGCACAAATAATCTGGTCTGATTATCCTTTTAAGGATTACTTTGTTTGACTTTAGATGATCACCGATTAAGCCAAGGGTTTTTTACATGTCAAGAAAGAATGGAAGATTTGATGGGTTACTTCTGTGTGATTTGGACAAGTGACATTTCTGGCAAGTCAACTTTTACTCTATCATTGTACTCTTTCTCTCTCTTTACTTAATATTTGATACTATATAAGAGGAATTGATAAAAGTTTTCCATCTCTTGGGGTTTTTCCCTGGCTTGGTCCAACTTTGGTGTTTTCTTGTCTTGTCTTGTCTTCTGCATATGATTTCTTATGATCTTTCAATAATTACTATAAGTGGAAAATAGTTATGTGATTGCTATTGAGATAAATGGAATTAATATTGGGCTCATTAAATTAATTATCCTAAGAAAAGATCATGTTAACCTAAATTAACATGGTATCAGAGCTCAGGTGATGAGAAGCCCAAGAAAGAGAAAGATCAATCACTTAGAAGTTTTTGTATGAGTCTATGTGATCTCCTTTCTCTGGAAATCTGAAGGTTTAGAAGAAATGTCGTTGAATTCTCGTAGCCTTAGCTATAATGATGTAGAGGTTAGATCTTTGTTTTCAAGTATCATACAAGGTCAAGAATTATGTCTGTCTTACCTACGATCTGAAATTATTCTGAAGCTGAGACTTGTAAGAAGACTGAGTCATGAATAAATTTATTTCAAGGCTCCTACCAAAATAAAAAAATGCAACCTGAATTTAGTAATGGATGAAACAGGCATAAAGGAGTAGCCACAACTGAGGATTCAAACATGTGGTTTTTCTGAAGAATTAGAGGGCTAGAAAGAGTGGCCAAATAAAATGATTACATATGTAATTGGCCAAGGAAATAAGGTCACTTTGTAAGGCTTCATCACAAGCAATGGTATGTACATTATAATGATTATTAATCATGATTTTTTAAAAGTATTTCTATCGAAATCTAGCATTTGTTTTGGTTATGGAAATATTAAGAGAAGTATAATCTTAATGAACTTGGTCAAAGATAAAAATCAACACTTGAATCAGTGAATTCTTCCAGAGTATGCCTACGATCTTTTCTCAAAACATTGGTGACCTAATATTCCCCATACATCTTCTTGATATAAGATATGTCAAAGAAGTTCAATTTTCATCATTCTTAAACCAATGATTCAAAGTATTGATCTCCTTCATGGCTAGCGGAGAAGTGATTTAATCACTTCTATGTCCATCTCTAAGGATCGACTCCTGTGAGCAAATCCAAATAGCCAACACTTACTAGTTGATGCTGGCATCAAAAATTTATATATAATGTCCTTTGGAACCAATCGTTGCTCTCCAGAAATTTACACCACAAATTTTAGAGGTATTTTTTCTTAATTATTATGAACAAATCCTGAGTAAATTTCAATGCCTAGGATTGGATCAACTATTGGTAGCTCATTCACTTACTTGAAGTCCCAGCTAGGCCTACCTCTAGATTGATGAAGCTGCCATGTCTCCTAAAGATGTTTTATTAAATATGAGAAGTAGACTTTAAATGTATACTCAGTGGCATTCTCTTCAAAAGAGTCATTGAATTCTTGTAATATAAGAGCAGTCCAACAGTAAAGAATGTCATCATGTGTTATCAAAATTCCTACTTCATCAAGTATGAATCTCTTACAGCAGGAGTAGGCTTAGGAAGAGTCCCTCTTTGTCCTACTGTAGGGATTCATAATCAGAAGCTTCTTAAAAAGCAGAGTAAAGGTTTCTTCATCAGCAAATAAAGGTTCAAAATTTCATATCAGTCTTAAAATTACTTATCTCCAGCGTATCAAATTGAAGGGAAATGAGAATCACATTAATCCTCTTTCAGTTTTGAGAAAAAAAATGTATTCTATACAGTGATCTTGAAGCCCTGTAGTAGCATGTTTGAAAGAAATAGTCCTCGAGAAGTACAAAATTGTGAACATCTGAAGTTTTTTTATGATCAGACCTCCTTTATAATAGAGATATCTTCTCTTGCACACCGTACATCAAAATTTTGTTTGGACCATTCATTAGCTTGTGAAATAAGTCAAATTGTATTGCACTATCTATAGCTACAGTAAGTTTTTCATTTCCTCAACCAATGGCAAGTATCAGAATCTTGAGGGCAAAAGTCAATTTATTTTCTCAACAGTTTAAGGCACATGGTCAGGGAGTTTCTTTAACATATTATTTTTCTTGTACACTAGTAGTTATATATATATATATATATATATATATATATATATATATATATATATATTCCAAGCATATTGATGACTTCATGAAACTGGCCTATGATAACAAGTTCTGGAGTTCAAATTTTTGGTTTTAAATTGGCCCATCTTGATTTAATCTATGCATTGCTTGGGATCTCTCTGGTATATCTAGAGAGTGGAAAAATATGTTAAGAACAGTGCTAATAAGGGCTAGCTCTAAGACACATTGAAATAATTAGGGTTATAACAATCAGTTCAAAAGGAACAATGCAGATCACTCCAAGAAAAAACAAAAAATTTATATATAAAACTTAGAGCATGTCTCTTTGTATCTTCATACAGTCATAAGTACTTATGATATCAAGGTATGATTATGCTATTAAGGTCTGTCATTTGAACACATTATTATTTAAGGTCATCGTCGAATGATCTGAGCATGTGAGAAAAATTTCCAAGTCAATTTTACTGGCACAGTTGCAGCATGATAAAGTCTCATTGATGAAATTTGAATGATCAACTGAAGTAAATCTTCAGAAGGAGCTATGGAGTCCCTAGCAGAATGGCTTGTCATCACTTCTTGCCCGCTGAATTTTTCAACAGAAAGACCATGTCATAAGGCATTGATCTTCAAAAGCCAAATGACTGAATGCCTATGTATTAGTACAGATTAAAAGTAGCCTTATGGTTATGTTTTGGATGAGGATACAAATAGGATACAACTTAACAAGTACTACAATATAAATTCAAACATATAATTGTTGTGATAGCCAAGGGTCTGCCAATTTTATCAATTTAATATAGTCTAGGTGAAACAAATTACTCCCTAATACAACTGGGATGTGCTATCTAAGCATAATATCAGGCATGCTATTTATGGGCAAATAATCATGATGCCCTGATATAAAAAATAATAACATACTAACACTTGCATGCAGTAAATAATTTCCACACAGCCCACATTCCACTTATAACATATCACATTAATAAGTTTGCAACACTGGAAGATAGATGGCTATTTATATCACAAAAAACATAGATGCATAATCAAGTGTGCTTATTCTTATTATCTGCAATTTGGGGCTAATTGGATTGGCACACACACAAAAAATAACAAATACTACAATAGAAATTTGACCATATAATTCAAAATTGTTGTGATAGCTAAAGATTTGCTAATTTTTTCAAATTTATCTAGTCCACATAGTTGGCAAGATTTTTATCCTCCCCACCTAGGTTGAATCCCCCCAAGTGACCTTAGCAAGTATATTGTTCAATAGATTTGATCTATGTTGTTTACCTTGCCTTTTTCTCTTTGTGTTTGTTCCTGTAGAACCTACCTTTCACATACCTTGGAACTTCACATACAACACTTGACCAATCAAACTTGACTAGCTTGGAACTCTATGTTGGACAAACCAGCCTAGATCCATCTTAACTCTAGACCTACCAAGCAACATGAGAGATAAAATGTCTTGATATGCAAAATTCGTCTAGAGTGAAAAGATATTTGATCCCTCTCAGACCTTGGTAGATCCAGAGATAAGATGGATCTAGGCTCCAATACCATATTTAATTTTCATAAATCCAACAGCTTGGAAATTATTCCTAACATTCTATCTCAAATATATTGAATAAAGAGAACAAATACTTTATTTAACCTAAGAATGCAATGGAGAACAACCAATATCAATCACACCCATCAACATATTACACACAAGTTACACCCAATCAATATTTCATTAATTCCGCTCAAAACCTACCCGAGCTCCCTTGCTGAAATAATGGCCCTCGAAGAAATTACAAATACAATAATTACCCTAGATATGATATAATGGATCAAACCTTATATATTTCCTTCATTAGGTAAACTGTATCTCTCTTGTTTCTTCTTGATCTATCCTTGAACTCGACACAATTGAAGAAAACCTTCAATAATACTCATGCATATCTCAAGCTTACTTGAGAATCTCTCTCTCAATGTCTCTTGCCACTGCACGTCTTTGTGCTCTTGGTAATATACCATAGGCCCTCTTAGCCCTTCATAGGTCTAATGCATACCACAAGCTCTCGACCCTCCAAAAATCTAAGGCCTAGCAAAATCCCTCTTGGCCATCCACATATCTAAGGCCTACTTGGCCTGCTCCACAAGACACCTTTCTTACCAACCTTAATAATGAATCATTCACCTTCGTACTTATACTTTGAAAAATGGTTCAATTCCATGGGTCTATACCATTGGTCATCAAATTACCATGGGTCATCATAATACCATGGGTCTATGGGTGCAAAGCCCCATCACTTAGCCCACTTGCCCCACATGTGAGAATACTCCCGAGACTACCCAAAACATCAAAAAAAGGTCTTCACAAGCTTGGAATGCACTATACACCATTCAACACAAGTACAGGGTGGAACTTTAGAAATGGAATACACTCAAAATATGCTTTAGGCTATTAGATATACTAGTTCTTAGATGTTGGACTTCAGGTGTCCACTGTTGATCTCCATGTGTTTTAAATTTTGAACAAGAAATCGTCTTTTTGAAACATGTGTTTAATGTTGGCATGCAATTATTTTTTATCCTATACCTTCAAAGAATGCATGAAATTATTATCGTATATATTTTTAAAATTTGAATTATATAATCTTTCGAACTTCATGCCAATTTCTATTACATAATTTTACACTGCTGAATTTTTTCCAAACTTCCAATGTTTCCAAACAAAAGCTTGATCCAGGTGACTTAGCTTAAAGATAATCTCTAGTCAACTTCGAAATAGGTTCTCAGATAAAGGTCATAATTAGAAATATAATAGAGTTGTCAGAATTGAAAATTAGAACCATAGGGAAATGGAAATAATTTTCACTCGCAGAGATATGCAGGGGTCTTTAAGAGAAAGGGGAAATAATTTACCATCTGATGACATCAGTGAATGTAAACATGAGATGTGATATTAATGTCTATCCTAAGCTCATTTTCTATTCATATTTCCAGATGGCCAAACACAATATTTCTGACAATTCTGTTGAATAGTGGCAAGAAAGGTCCTTTAAATTGTGCCTTATTCGAAGAGATCAAACACATTTTTTCTTTAGCATGAAAAATTTCCTATAAGTTAGGACGATTCATGAAGCAGTTCAACTCATGAGCTGGGGTGGGAGGCTCAGCTATTGTCTCCTAGTGTCAGTTATCTTTGGAAAAAGACAAGAGAGTGAGACTCAAGTTCTAAATTGAGGATGGAAAAGCTACATGAGTCAGTTATACTCAATTAACTCAATCAATCATGAGTTCAATTTCCAAAAATAATAACTTGTCAGATTTTGCCTATTCAAAAAGCTTATAAGGAGGATGAAGGCACAAAATTATACAGTTGTTTTGTGAACACGAGTTGGTGAGGCAAAGAAATATAGAGCACAAATTTGTGTGTGAGAGTTTGTGAGAGGAAGAGTGTGCAAGAGAAGCTTGTGCACAGATTGATAGACGAGAATTCCTTGAGGAATGCACTAGAATTTTTGAGTAATTTCTAACTAATAAGAGCCTCTATTGCGCTAATATTTAGGAAAAGTCAACACAAGGAAATAGGAGCTCAGTCAAGCAAGGAAAGGAAGAATCAGGATCAATATTCTTGCAAGGTGTTTGAAGGTAAGGACTAGCAGGGAGAATAAGTTGTTTTCTTTATTGAAATATGACTGTGTTGTAAGAGATCTATTGCTCATTCTTCTATCAATAAATTCTCAATTAAGGAGAGGTTTTTCCAGTTGGTTTCCCTAGAAAAATTATGTTTTTTTATATTGTGTGACTATTATTTCTATTCCCTTCCCGCTGCAAATTTAGTAGAGAAAATTATGTGTCTTGCGTTACAAGTTAGTTCCATATTTGTTAATTCAACCAGATCAGAATTTTTGTGGATTTTCTACAAATTTAGATAAATAAGCAAGTAGAGAATGTCCATAATCAATATGTTGACCCAGTCGAGAGCATTTGACACCCCTTTTGAGCATCTGTCACTGTTAGTAACAGATTATTTTATCATTTCCTAGTTTTTTTTATGACAAAAGATTATTGTTCTCACTGCTATTCATTTTTTTCATCTTTACAAAATCAACAATAGTTTCTTATCCAAATATTCCTCTGTCCTGATGATTGGTAGGTGAAGCATTTGATAAAAATTACATGCTGAACTACTGGAATATGTTTCAAAAGGACATCTAGGAATTTTCAAAATGTGGCATTAATATATCTAAATTGGCAACAAAAGGAAACAATCTCAAAAATCGAAGTCAATAAAGAAGTGAATCACTAAAAATTAAGGAAAACACCATTTTATACTAATTAAAAACGAGTTAAATGAGACAAAAAATGTATTCCATATTTACCATTTACTGCAATTAATAATGAGGTATCAACTTCCTGCAAAATAAGAAAGATCAAATTAGAAGACTAACCAAAAATTAAATGGTGGTAGTACTGAAATGCATATAACATGGAAAGATAAAAATAAATCTTACAATAATTGGGTTTATCCTACACCTACTGCTAGTAATCAGTAATTTTGCCTCCTACCTTGTGTTAATACCACTGTTGTATTTACAGACATTGCAGATATGGCATGAACAGGCTCATTGAGAAACATTGCTTGGTCAACTGCCACAACACCCAATACAAATCTTAGTGAATACATATGCCATATTTTTCAATAGAATATCTTTAGCCTGTGTATCACCGTTCGAGAAATTTGAATGGCCTCCAAATAGATAAAACATCAAATTATCATTGGTAAGGAAATACATTTAAATCTTCTTCTCTCTATTGAAAACCATATTTTCTTATCCATCATTCCTGGAAATGAAATAAAATCCCAAAAATTTAACTCAATGGCATCATTCAACACTATTCTCTCTATTAAAAATAATAGTCTTATCCATCATTCCTGGAAGTGAAATAATTGTTTTTCTTACCACTGTCCCAAAAATTTAACTCAATGGCATCATTCAACTCAATAACCGAATATGTTCTCTGAAAATTTAACTCGTTTCATAGATGCATTGAAAAATACAAAACTAGCATTTTAACTAAGATATTAAGACTGTGGCTACAAGCATTTTCCTCAAAAAAACAACCAATATCACCTTACTCATTGATTTTGTACAAAAAACCTGAGAGCTCTGGGGACTTCTTGTCAACAATATCCTTGTTAGCCTCACAGAGAGACACATCCACTTCAGGAAATGACAATAAGTGAATGGAATGGAAACCATCTAATACCCAAAGCTTTTACGATGCTGAAACAGTTTCATTAGAATATAAGTGATGGTACTTAAAATAAACATCAACATACTAATAAACATCAAAATACTTAAAATACTTATAATAACATTAGCCAGGCACATAAAAACGATATTCTACCAGATTGTTTGTTAGATATGCTACCATCTCTGCTTGTTTATCTCAGGAACTTGAAGGACTTGTGGCTCCTGGGCAAGCGTTTCAATTGTGACACCAACGATATGTGTTAAGACACCAAGTAGCCTCATGCTAGATTGTGCCCCTAAGTTTCTAACGCCATATTTCTTTTATGGCTGGAGGATTCAAGAGGATGTTATGTAAACAAAATTTAACAAATAAACTGTATACAAAATTTCAATAAATTTGAAAATATTCATTCTAGATAAAAATAAGGAATCGAGGTTGCTCAATTCATTAGGAGTCTTGGTTGTAGTATTTTTGTGTGTGATAAGCGCAATATATATATATATATATATATATATATATATATATATATATATATATATATATATATATATATATATATATATATATATATATATATATATATATAGAGAGAGAGAGAGAGAGAGAGAGAGAGAGAGAGATAGACCTAAAGCATAGCGAGCTCCTAGAGTTTTTGAGTTGAGCTTAGAATTTGAATTGAGATAGAAAGTATTTTAATGAATGACTCTTCATATACGAATTATCAATTTAAGCTTCATACACAAATGAACTAGTCAAAGAGGCATATTAAGACGACTGCTTTGGACTATTTACTCAGTTGATGCGGTTGAAAATATCAAATTTCCCAGCTTTGAAATGCCTGCTCGATTCCTTTTGGATAGCTGACTCGGTTGACAAATTTGACCATAGAAAACTATGGGATAGAATATTTACCTCAAAATAAGAACAATATCAGATTTTTAGAGATAACCAGGTGTCCACTACGTGATCTTCCATTTACAAGAATTGAAGGAGAAACCAAAATAGAGTCGAATAAATTGGACGAATGCGTGTTTCATGGAGGTATTTTCCCAAGCCTTCAAGGTGTCTTCCCTAACCTTCAATATCTTTGCTGACTCTATTGTAAGGAGTTGAGGAAAATTATAAGTCTCCGTGGTCTCCCAAACCTTAAAAATATTAACTTTCATGGGTGTGAAAATAGAGGAGATCTCAAGTGTTGAAACCTTGATATCATTGGAGCACTTGCACGTTTAAGTGATGGGATTCTATATATTTTGTGTTGTGCCAATGCTCAACTTCTCCTGCCAGCAACGGATTGAGCCATCAATCATGGGCAGGTCTATTACGCTGCTAATAACTCTGGTCGAAGATGTTATAATGACGATACCCTTCAAGGAAAAGCCTCTTGTACCATCACCCGTTATAACCACAACATGAACATCGTCTCCATGTCCTTCTGATTCAACAAAATCACCACAATAACTTCTGATACAAGGAAGTTCGAGATGCTTTTGTCTTTCGCCAACCACATATGTTGAAGCGAAAGTTGAATTGAGTAAACATGGCCATTGCAATCAATGACACTGCACTTAATCAAACTAATACATTCCAGATTCCTAGGTTCAAAACCCTTTCCCTTCAATTTCGAAGTCCCTTGCTCATCTGGCCATTGCAATCAATGACACAAAACTTAATCAAACTAATACATACCAGATTCATAGGTTCCAAACCCTCACCCTTCAATTTTGAAGCCCCTTGCTAATTCTAGAGCTTGGCAGCCATGACCCATATTTTCCCTTCAGAAGCCGAGTACATTGACAACACGTTCATTGACACCGTAATCATCACCGAAAATCAGTGTACCGATTCCAAAATCCCAAGTTTTGTCAAACCCTTTCGAAGCCCTCACCTCGATACTCGCATAGATAAAACCCGAACTGGAACTCGGATTTGAAGCCTAGATTTGTCGTACCAGCCGGATTTGAAGCCCAGCTCTGTCGCACCATCCAGGCCCTCAGAACCATGTGAGATCCAGCGCGATCGAGCATTGTGGATATAAAAATGAGGGCTCCCACAGATTTTTTTGACCTATTGGTTGGCCTGGGCATTATCAAGAAGAAACATGCCTCTGATGTGCGAGGACCATTGGTTCCAAGCCTTCTTAGAGATATTCTTCTTTGTGTTCTGCCCAATTTCTGAAATATGTCTTCCCGCGAATTTTTGGGTATTTTTCCTCTTCTTTCATTGAAATATAAACCAGATGAAGAGGCGACCAAGGAGCGAAGGCATGCGGAGTTCTGGCGGGAGTCGATCGCAGAGCTATGGTCATATGGAATTTTTTGATTTGGAGCACTTATCACCACTCACGGACCGGAGAGTGCTATATTTCTATTAAAATGATATATATTTTTTTATAAATACATGGCTCAATAATTTTTAATTTTGATTTATATATTTATTTATAAATACATCATTTAATTTTTAATTTAAAATTTAGATCGTATATCAATTAATTTTAAATTTATATTTAAATCATATATTTATTTATAAATACATGTTCCAATAATAACCTATTTTTAATTTAAAATTCATATGGTATATTAATTAATTTTAAATTTTCATTTAAATCATAATTTTAAATTTATATTTAAATCGTATATTTATTTATAAATACATGTTTCAATAATAACTTATTTTAAATTTAAAATTCATATAGTATATTAATTAATTTTAAATTTTCATTTAAATCATAAAATTACTTTAGTTCAAAATTTAAATTACTGTAATTTATATTTTAAAATTATATTCCATTAAAAGAACTCTATTTATTGTAATTTTATATTTTATTTAAGATACATAAATATATAGAATTTTTATTTAGATCTATGTAACATCCCCTAGTGAATCTCTCATGAAAACATTTAAGAGAACAATTTTACAATTTTTTTTGGAATGTATTAGCATGTAACATTTCTAATTGCTTAGTCCCCATTCTTTTAATGACCATCAAAAGAAATCTCATTATTACATAAATGAAGCTTTATTAATGGAATATTAATCTGCACAACATAACAATGAATATAATATCATACCCTTCATGATGTATCCCTGCATTATTTCCATCACAGTTAAGTTAGTTAATCCAATTTAAATGGATTAGCTCGTGATTCCTTTAGAAAAACCATGGTGATTTGAGTTGTTCAATTAATGGTATTGTCATTCGTAATTATTATTATTTTATTTTAGTGTTACGAGTGTATTTTGGAAATGGAAAGATTAGTGAAAGGTATAATGGTATTGTATACTTTAATTAATATTTTATTTTAGGATTATTTATGTATTTTGGAAATGTGTTGAAAGTATGGTTGGAAAGTATATGATATTTTTGAAATTATGTGTTGAAAGGATTGTTGGAAAGTATATGATTTTGTCAAATATTAAAACATTAATTGCGAAATTAATTAAATTTTTTTTTTTTACAATAATAAAAAGGGATATCAAATTATTTCAAAATATTTCTAATATTATTAATTTTAGTTTTTGTAACTTATCAAATGAGTCAAATTATGAATTAGTTTAATTTTATTATAAAAATAAAAATAAAAATATTAAAATGATTTTTTGTTTTTTTTTTTAAATTAATATCAATAATAAATTTTATATTTAATATTTCAAAAATAAATTATAACGTATGTTGATATGATATTTTTCAAAAATGCAAGTTCTTTTAGTTTATCTCAACAAACATAATAAGATGGTTTTAGCTTTAACTATACTCTTCTCTAAGTTATCTAAGAATTTTATATGAAAAATGATAAATGTACCATTGCATGTCTTCGCTAGTTCACAAACAAAGACAAATAAAATTTCAACTATTTTCTTCCAAAATAAATTGCATATTCTTTTAAAATTTATAAACATGCTAAATAGTGTGATTAGTTGGAAGTTTTATCCCTGACGAGGATGAAGTTATTGCTCTCTTCTCCATAATTTTTTGTAAATTAAAATACTTCATATTCATATTAAAATAAGATGTTTAAAATTTACATTGATAGATTAAAAATCAAATTTATATACTTCTAAAAGCACTAGCTTCTCCAACGATCACAAGATCTGAGAACCACAAAAACACTATTACAATACTAACAGTCTCATTTCAATATCAAATAAAAATTTGCATCAAGAGTTTAGGCCCTTCATAAAATGAGACAATTCTAGAGAAATAGTGCACATAAACTGAAAATGAATGTGCTTCAGTGATAGTTGACTTGAAAACGAGAAGAAAATAGATCTCTAAACCTAGAAAAGAGTGTCCTTTGATGTAGGGAAACATTAGTAAATCTTATTCTTCACTGTATTTTTGCTGCAGAGCTTTGGCATGAGATATTAGGTCCCTGGAGTATCGATTTTGCCTTTCCCACTAATATCTCCGATCTGTTCTCAAACTGGATGTGTAAGTACCCTGGAATCTCTCCTAAGAACAATCATATCAAGGCTGCGTGGATTTCACTCCCTAAAATAATATGCTGGCAAATATGGCTTGAAAGAAATCAGAGGATTTTCAGAGACAATAACAATGAACTCAAGATAGTTTTGGTCAAAATTAAATGTCAGTGAAAAGACTGTTTGGGAGATCAGCTGGACGGAGCAGATCTGAGTGAGCATGATTCTAAATGGATTGATAGGTTCGACCTCCATTTCAAAGGTGTTGCTAGGCATCCCAAACCTCTTAAAGACTGGAAAATTCCAATCAATGCAACAGAATTTTCTGAGTATTGCACAAAGATGGATTGTTTCATCCTTTTCTTTGATGGAGTAGCGAAAGGAAATCCAGGAACTTCTGGAGCAGGTGGTATTTTCAGAAACGCTAAAGGTAGAACTGTGCTCAGATATGCCTGGGGTGTGGGTTACAACACTAGCATTCAAGCCGAAGCGCTAGCCCTTCTCCAAGGTCTTAAAAAACTAAAAACTCTTGGTATCACAGATGAAACTATCTTTGGTAACTCCCAGTCCATAATTAAAATCATAGTGGACAGATCTTCTCCTTCCGACCTAAGATTATCAAGATTGATGAGCAGAATTAGATCATTGGAAAAATACTTTCAGAGACTGAAATTTTTGCATGTAAAGAGAGAAAACAATAAATACGTTGATGTTTAAGCCAATAAAGTTGTTCTCCTCTCCCTAGGAGTCCTCCTAAGAGATGGGGATGAAGGCTGGGATCCCATCCCCTAACATTCCAGGTTTTATGTTTTATTGTCTTATATTGGAGCAGTTCGTTTGTATCTTCAAATTTGGAAAGACAACGGAGATTGGTCATATTATTGTTTGTAAAAAATGCTGGCTTATAAGTGAAAGGGCCATTTTGTTCCTGGCCAGAGACAATATCTAGGCATTTCCCTTACACCTTGTAATCTAAATTAAGGCTTTCAGGCCAGGAATCAATATATCCCACTAACCGTTTCTATTAAAAAAAAAACCTTATTCTTATAGAGTGTCCTCTACACAAAACCACATCTTCCATCTAGCATGAAAAGAGTAACAACTTTCTTAGAAGTGAACATACTCATCCATCCCAAAACAAGCCAAGTTGAAAGCATATGTCGAAACAAGCTTCAATTGCCAAAATTCAAGTTGTAGGTGCCCATAAAATGAGAGGAAACGGAGTATACTTTGATGCTAGCACCAAATCCCAAGGATCATGAAAACATAAACATAAACCGCCAACAAAATACCAGGTAAGCATAATATTAACAACAACAATGGGAATCCTTCACTTCTGGAGCATGTACAACGAGACCAAATGAAGAGCAACTCCAGATACTCTCTCGACCATCGAAAAGACAATAAATATTCATAAAATCTCGTAAAGGTGAAAATAAAACATAATTTCCACACTTGAGGTCTAGAAAACATGTCGAGAAAAGTGTATTATCATACTATATCTAGCCATGAGCCATTTAAACTAAAAAAACAACAAAAACTCTAAATTTTACCATACCTAAACCTGATTATAGGAAATAATCATAAGAGTTTGTACATGATCAACTGTAGGATCAGTAAGGTCCTTAGAGGCAGAGTCACTAACTAGAAAACCTTGAACACGAGCCAATTAGGGGTCCACACTATCGAAACAGTACTGTATACACTAACTATGAGACTTTAAATAATGATTAATGGGGATTGTAACAACCTTTAGAAATGTTTCAAACATAATAGGTAGGGATGAAAGCCATACCTCTTGCAATCGAGTGGCATCTAGAGTGTTGAATATCCTTATAATATTCCCCTTTGTACTAGCAGTCGCAAGGAGGCTGCCATCAAGGTGAGCACATAAGGTTTTATCAAACATGTCCATAAGGTTTTATCTTTGTGAAAAACCCAACCAATGATATGGTTATAGTAGTTCAAATAAATTTATGAAGAGTGATGGTGATGAAAAACTGCACTGATTCTTATGTGGATTCATTTGGAGGGTGAAAAGGTTTGTAGTGCTAGTTTATAAGTTGATAAAGTTCGTAACCACATTGTGGGGGAAGCTTCACTAATGGTGCATGAAGTTCATAGAGATTTATCCCTAGGTTATAGCTAAGGCCTTGGATGAATTAAAGGTGATATTTATATTGAAGTTCTAGAGACTAAACATTGAATAACAGAAAATCACTAAGATAAAGGAAATTAAGAAAATGGTTGGAGAAAGTTCTCACAACTATGATGAAAAATTACAGAACTTGATCAACAAAATCTCTTATATTATCCATGAAACTCAACGCAAATAATGATCCATTCAAAGTTTATTTCTCTTTAATACTGCACCATTAATGCAATAGTCATGGGTGACATAGAAGGATGCCTCATCTTAGGCCATGAGGATAGAATCTTGTAGGGTGAACATCCATTTTACTAAAAAAAATCATGCTTGGTAGGATATAAGAGAGAATTATGCAAGGTGTTCCTTCTAGGTAAATGACATTGGTATTACTATTGTTAAAGGGGGTGGCATACAACGATACATTGGTAGCTATTGATGCAAGAACATAATTTCAACAATTTATTTCAAAATTTGTATTTTTCTTCGAGAAGGTCTTAGAGATTTCTAGAAGAGGAAGTTGGCTTCCTTATTGTCCTATAATTCTATAGAATTTCTAATTACATCTTTAGGATAGGAAATTTTAGTAATTTTAGGTAGAAGTTAAGATGTTGTTTGATTTTTAAGGCTTCCTAGTAATTAGGGAAGTTGAGTCTTAGGATCAAGATTACTTTTGGCATCCTATGTATTTTTCAAACTCCAATACACCAACGAAAATACGTGGAGGATATTTGGGGGAAATGTGATTGTCCATAACATGTAGATCGGATTTGGGGACCTTATATCTCTTTTCCTTGGACCCTACTAGTGCTTAGAGGTTGTATCTGGAGTGGTTAGTAGAAAAAATCATTATATGCCCAAGAATATTACTGTTGTAGCACCTATGGCTTGGGAGAAAGGATAAGGGGTTCTAGGAGTTAAAGGGTTTAAGGGTTTAGGAGTAAGTGGCTAAGGGTAAATGGTGAAGGGTTAGGGTTTATGGGGTTTAGGGGGTTGTGGTATACAGGGTTTAACGATTAGAGGTTGATGGCTTAGTGGGTAAGGGCTTTAGGGGTTAACGATTAGCCATGAAGGGCTTACAGATCAAGGTATTTAGGGGTTAAGTGCCTAAGGGTTATGGTATTTAGGTGTCAACCGATTAAGGGGTTAGGGGTTAAGGGTTAAGGGTCAAGTTTTAAGAGGATATGGGATTAGGGTTTATGGGGTTCAAGGATTCCAAGTTAGGGATTAGGGGTTAAGGGGTTAGTGTCTTGGGGTTTAAGGGATCAAGGGGTTAATTTGTTGTGAGTTATGACTGTATGGGTTAAGGGATTGTGGCTTTTGGTTGAAAGGGATATGGATTTTAGTGGTTATGGTTTAAGTTCTTATGGGTCGTGATAATGTGGCCCCTAATCCCCTTATCACAACTATTTGGGGTTCCCCTATCAATTGCTCTCATTTCCTTACTTATAGGTCCCCTAACCCCTGTCGCATAAGGCTTTAAGGATCCATCTCATTCTCTAATGTTAGGATTATAGATCTCAGTAAACCATGCACTAACCTCTCACTTATACCCATCCATGATACCCTTATGTCCCCTTGCCCAGTTCAATACACCAAAAGACCCCCCTTCCCTAAAATTCATGAGAATTGAACATTTGCAGGTAGTCATTTAACAATGTCTTCTAAAATTTTTATTCTAATGATTTTTTTTTTTGGGGTAGAGGTTGTCCCTTAATGCCTCCAAAAGTTACGTTGTCATGATATTTCAGGGTGATTCATGCATTCTAAGTTGATAACAACAAATACCATGAACAAGCAAAGAATCCAATGAGTTGAAGGGCTAAAAAACATACCACCCATAAGGATGATAACAATGATGACCATGATGCCTATCAAAAATAGAACGAGAATAATACCTGTGTCCATCACCCCTACTTTCTAGAGTATCCAAGAACCTAACATCCTTGATCGTGTCATCTATATCTGACATGTCACCAGTATGGGGTCTACTTCCACAGGCCCCATTAGTCATATCCTCCTGTCCATAGTTGATTTGAAGTGGTCCTTGTCTATGCAATTCGAACAAACTCTGAAGAATTATTACATTGACTTCTGATTATTTCTCCTATGCCTGCATGATTTTGTCATTATCTACTTTGAAAATCATATTTCCTCCTTCAAACTCCTCAATGTTGCTGCTAAGTTAGAAGAGTTCCCAAAACCATGTTATTCATCTGATTCATAGGGATAAACTATGTAGTCTACCATATTGTTAGTCATCTTTGATCTCTTCTTCCTGCAAGGTATATTATGTTAGCTAAACCAAATCATAAACAAACCAGTGTACCGCAGTATATCTTGGACGATATATCTCATTCTCAAGACTGACCATTTTAGCGTAATACATACATACATACATATCTACATCTCTCTCTCTCTCTCTCTCTCTCTCTCTCTCTCGCTATCTATCATATATATATATATATATATAAACATAATCAGATCAAAATATAAGCATATTTTAAACCATTATCCATTTATCAATGTATGACTATGCTAACCACATACCATGACTTCATTCACAATGACCATCATCTAGTCAAAGTATGCATAACAACATATAAAAATTGATACACATAACCGATGCACGACTGACATAAACACAAAAAATACATTCAACAACAACACCATCAACTTTCACATGACGAAACCACTACAATCATGACCAATGTCATGCATAAACAACAAGCACATAGATCAGAAGCACAAAGACCTATATGCAAAAGACATGTAGATACAACAACACATTCATCCAAGGGGAACAGAAACTAGACATCACCCAAGGAGAACGGAATCATGTTATGATACCACTATATAACACCCTCCTCCCAGATCTACCCAAGTAACCGAACAACCAAGGAAAACATGTGACGGAGAGTTACTATGATATGATTCAACTCCCTATATATTAGTTAAGGAAGTGGAACCGATGAAACACAGCCAACCTAACCATCTGCACTTGCAAAAAAACCCCGAGGAGCCATCCAACCCATCCAGGTGACTGACCCTTGAGAGAAACTAACATTTTTCTGCATCAAAGCGTTAATCCCTCCCTTGAAATTGGCATGGATGCGACTTAAACCTCCAATCGCTCCCACAACAAGGCATGCCTGCGACTAGGGACTTTTCCAAGTAGTATTGTGCCAATGACTCGAGATTATGAGCCAATTTTTCAGGTCCAGGACTCAAGCCACTGTCTAGAACTCCATGAAACTTCCAGAAATGAAAAGTAACATCAAGACAATGATAAAAATGTAAATACTTGAACAAGGAATTGAGTGGACCCCTACTAGCCATGACAACCATTTCATCAAACACGTCACAAATATGCATTCTACAGGTTAAAAAAAATACCTAAGAACAAGGGTCTCACAATTATCTGGGAATCACTAAGAAGCATTGATGCTTCATCAAAATAATTGAATTACCATATATTAAGCCATATAGTCATTATATATTCAATAATTAACCAAAAATGATGAGAGCCATACGTTATCACTGTCATAAAACTCAATCATAACGAACATATAACCGTTAGAAATATTAAGGATATAAAAATGATATAAGTCACATATAAACAAGTATATTTACGCATAAAATACAAAGGAGAAAGAGCTCTTATTAATGATTGCATAGGCTGACTAAGTATGGGACTTCCATGAACCACCTGACCATAGGCTAGGTTGAACCAAATCCATATTCTAAGCATCAATATGGGATATCATAGAAAAAATCAATCAAAATCAAACCAAGGCTTCCAAAGGCCAAACAACCTCAACCCTAAATCGGTGATTCCAACTCACAGTCGAACATCACTAACCATCACCATATTGGTCTCTACCCAAGCTATCCATGGCTATAACATGTTTGTTCCAAATAGTTTTTATAGGACTAGTAACTCAACCCACAATTGTTGTCAGGCTTCTAGAGCATTTGACCAAATAAGGCTTCAAGGAATAGTAACTCAACCCACTAATGGCTTCCAAAGCATTTGTCCAACCAAGGCTTCTAGGAGCTAATAACTCAACCCGCAACCAAGGGCACAAGAAAAAAAACCAGGAAATAAAAGTAAAACCCACAACACCATGGCTATCCAGGAAATAACAAGGCTAGACAAAACCACTTTCAATCTATGCAATCCCCCATGCCAATGACAAATCATAACGAAATAACCATATGCATATGCCATGCATGACAAAACTAGTAGGAGAACCATACATGAAACACAGTACCTACAAGAAAAACCTATTATAGTTATTTATCTCATTGTCCTCTTGCACTTTCCTACTTCTCTTTTGCCTTCTTGATCCAGATCCAAAATATGCCATACTCCTCCAAGAGTGCTCTAAGAAAACTCAAAGTGTCCAAGAATATGAGAAAGAGAATATAATGAGAACTCCAAAACTAAACTGAAATTTTTTTGGGCAAAAGCTAGAAACTGATCCTCATAAGCCTTTTTATCTATGATGCCTTTAATTTCTTCATTTTCCCATTATTTTCCTTCATTTCCTTCCTCACATGCAACCTGTGAAATTTCACCTTTATTTTCTCATTTTTTCCATTAATTTCATAAATAAAATGCCAATAAATGTCTCATGCCTTTCCAAAGCCTTTACCATTTCCTTTGCCAATTTCCATAACCATTAATATACCAAAAATGAACACCCACTAGGATGTTTTTGCCCAACATTCAACTTCAAATACGTGTCCCATGACCAAGGTCTTATTTTACCTTTATTAACTTTTATATGGATTTTTGACGAGGGATGTTACAACTTGCTGCTACAGTGGTAGCTTCATGCTTCAATTCTTCATCAAACATGGCACTTTCCATATTTCCACAATCAATCCTTGTTTCAAAAAAGAGACCACAAATTTCATCAACATAATTTTCATCCACTTTGTGGTGATATATTTGAGCATGCATGTGCTTATTAAAAATTTCAACTTCACCAAATTCATTATTTTCTTTTGGATTCATGAGAGATGCACATTCAACCTTACAAACCATTACTTCAGATGAAAAATTGTCTTTGTTATTCTTACACTTAAATGCTTAAAACTATGATACAAAGAGGTCATCATAAACTACAATCATACCACCTATATCACACATGTTATTCACTTCTTTATTGGAAGCTTCACCATCATCAACAAGGACTACTATTTGATTCACCAATTCACTACTCAATTTTTAGTCACCATCCACATGTGTCTCATCAGAGTGGGATTAACCATCATCTTCACCATCAATGTCAGAATGGGGTTCTCGAGAATTTATATGTTATTACTCTACCTCATATGTAGGGTCTTCAACTTATCACTCTACAATATTCTATGTGTCTTCTTCATCCATATGCATGTTTGCATGATGAGTTTCAATTTTATAGTATTTATGACCATCATCCACATTTGAGTGGGATTCTCCAATCCCTGTTTTCCTTCTAGATTCTTTCTCATTTAATCTTAGAAATGTAGTCAACTTTCTATTGATTCTTCAATATACTATAACATAATGTGTTGCTTTATGTCACTTTTCTTTATACCAAATTCTACTTCCAGGGTCTGCCATGCTTCCTAGGAAGATGTAGCTTTTGCTACCTTGCACAAGGAATTCTAATCCAATGCATGTTTTATAAGATCGAATACTAAGGTATCACATACTTCATCATATGGGTTATTAGACCAATACTCAATAAACTCTTTACATCGAAGAAAAGTTTTCATTTTGACAGTTCCCAAAAATTATATTTTTTACTAGTGAATTTTGGAGGTGTTACTGGATTTATCCAGATCCATTCATCCTTGAATTTTTCTACTTCTTCTACTTGACATTTAGATGCCTCGACTGTGGAGACAACCTCTATGAGATCTTAAAAATACTATGGCTCTTCCTCTCGATTTGTTTTCTCAGTTTGCTTCATTCTTACTTTGTGACCCATGGTTGTAGTCTTTCTTTTCTCTTCTACCTTCTTTCCATATTGTGTTAGCCTTTTATAAATTAACATCACATACACTTGATTATATTTAAAAATAAACATTTTAACCTTCACTTTAACGGTGGCTCCCAACAACTACTAGCAAGTTTGGAAATCTCTTATATGCATATTCTCATGGAGGCTTATGGCTAGAACTTACTGTGGAGACTCCTTTGGTTAGGGGTGGTGGCTCTATAGGCTACTCACCCTAATATTTTAGTAGTTGGGATTACAAATTCTCAACAAGCTCTAGTTTCTACTTATGGACCAATGTATGCAAACTTTGATTTGCAGACTGCTCACAATAGCCAAGAATCTTAGTCGAAGTAGCACATGACCTTCTTAAACTATTTGATTCTTTGAAACCTTTCTAAACCTTGCTCTGATACAAGTTGTTATTTTAATGAAAAGATAAACATGAAAACAAAAGACAAATAAGTACACAAGCTTCTTCTTGAATAAATAAGTTCTATTCATTAATTATTCTCTCATATACATCCACCAATTTGTTGTTATTCTCTCTTCTTACTGCACATTACAATGACACAACCATGAGTATATAAGCACTAAAATTTCTAAATATGGAATCATGCAAACTCTAACTTTCTTTTCTTCATGCAAACTATTTATTGACACTTTAACTAAACCTTTTGAACTTCACTTTAACATAAATCAACATTTTTCTTTTCCTTCACTTAGCTTTTCTTCACAAGGCATTAACTTTTTAACTTTGACTCACATGACTTCTAATATTAGACTTAATTAGACTTAACTTGATTTCCTTCAATTAATTTAACCCTTCTTACATTGCATGCATATGAAAGTACTTACTATTTCTATCAAGTGAACCAATTTTGATCGATGACAAAGTTTTGACCGATGATTGTAAATGAATTAGGAAATTTGGTGATAGGTTTGTATGAATTGTGTGCTCTTATAATTTAAATTGTTATACGAGACTAGAGTTCACCTGATTCTAACAAATTTTAATATTTGAGAACTATTAGGTGAGTTAAGTTGTTGATTCTATAAGATTACTTTCATTCATATCATTTTCATATTGGCTATTTTAACACATAATTGTATGGAATTATTATCTACATACTTCAATAAATGTTAAACTTATGAATTTTAATGATCGTGAAATATAAAAAGAGAGGTGTAGTATATAGTCACATAGTTCAAAATTGAGAAAATTGATGAGATGAAATGAGTCAGATGCACCACAAACCTATAGTGATGGGCCATATGTGTGCACTAAGTCAGCCTCCGATATGGGTGACTATAAGGTCATGAAAGTGGCTTTTTAGCTTGAAATAAATTTTCTGCTAGAGGTACTCTTTCAACCTCCTTCACAATTTCTTTACATATATCTCTATTAAGTGAGGAAGATAAATCATATAATCGTTTTTCCCTAGTTTGAAATGATATCAATTCCTAATATTACTTGGTTTCTTAATAATTCATTCATAGTTTTCTAATTTGAAAATATTTACCAACATCTTAATATCTAATAATAAATTAATATAAAAAAATATTAAGCTGCAATATATATATATATATATATATATATATATATGTTACAATATTAGCAGAATTTTTTTTTAACAATAAAATAAATTAAAAACTAAAATTTTATTTACGAAATAATTAAATTATTGTTATTCATCTCTTTGATATATTTGCTCAATAGTGAAAAGAAAATCGAGATGTAACTATAAGACATATGCAAGAATCAAAATTTTGATTTTTCATTTTGAAAGAAAAAAAATGAAGGTTTAAAATGCATATATGGAAAACAATTGAAAAAATATTTAAAAAAAATGTATGGTTATATTGTATTTAATTTCTTGCAAATTTATATCAAAGCTTTAGTTGAAGTAATTTAAAAATTTTCACATATTTAAAAAAAGAAACAATTTTAGTTCATGGAATGTAACTCATTTGAAAATCAACTTGTTATGAAGTATTATGTAAAAACATGAGATTCAAGCTTAAATCCATTTGAGTGGCTAACCAAAAAATAACATTTTTTATCTATTTATTTATTCTATTTTTAGAATGTGGTTTAGTGAAAAAAGAAAAATATAATATAAAAGAAATAAAATTGACATGATTACATTTTATGTGGCTTGAATATATATATATATATATATATATATATATATATATATATATATATATTCAAAAATTAAAAATATAATTATCCACTATCCACTCATAGGATTTCACTCCAAACTTCCATAATACTAATGGTTTTGTCTTAAATGTCTTAAATGGGTTTTGTCTAAATTGTCATTCTCTTAAGGTGTCATTGTCTTAAATGTAAAGTTTTATATTAAAATATTTTTCTTTCAAACTGCTTTTGTCTGAAATATAATGTTTTGTATTAAAATATTTTTGTCTCAAACTTTTTTTTGTCTTAAATATAAAGTTTTTTCTTAAGATTATTTTTGTCTCAAAATATTTTTTCCTTAAATATGAAGTTTTGTCGCTTTGGCTCAAACTACTTTTTTCTTATATTACTTTTATTTTAAATTTTATATTTAAGAGAATTTAATTGATATTAATTTTTAATATAAAATAACTAAAATAAAAATTGACTTTTTAAGGCAAAAAAATTCGTTTGTCTTAAAAAAAAATTGTCTTCAAAATAAGCTTGTGATACCATCCTTGATGGTAAAACCATTGCCTGCAGTGACAGATTTATAGTGACAACCAAATCTCGGCATCAGATAAAACCAACCCTTGGAACCTACTGCGTGTTTGAAAAAGGAAATCGGGTAACATATTTGCAAAACACGGGTTTTGGATTATACTAAAAAGCACGGTTGCATTTTCTAAAAAACCCTAGCTTGCATAATAGGAGTTGGTAATAGGCTCGGCTTTTATCATATGCGGAGATACCTTCAGCCTACTTCAATTCCCAAAGCAAATCCAGGGCAAATTTAACATAGTCAAAGAAGTATGACGGTGGCAACACTGACTTAAGAAGTTCACAAACACGGTTTATTGTGATTAGAACGTTGGTTTCCAATATTGATTTTCTTATTGATGTGTATCACTTAAATTCAGAGTTGGGTTGAGCGTTTAGTTTGTTGTTTGATTACAGTCAATAATAAAATTTATTCTGAGCTATTATAAAATTCTATTACCAATTTATTTGGTGCTTAGATTTTTCAAACACTAATGATGGCCTATATAAGTAGTACCTCGCTGCAAATTTCTAGAAATGTTCTCTCTGATTCACTGAAAGGTAGTTTACTATTTGCTTAGATCCTTAGAGTGTTATATTTTCAACAAGTTCATCACATAGGATCTGTTGTATCAATATCAGTATTCACTCCGATTTTTATTCATATTTCACAATCTTTGCAATTTTCTCCAATGAAAACTTATTCCTTTCAGACGATTACAGTTCTCATTTGTGTTCTAACACTCAGGTTTCACCTTCTTCTTTATTTTACCCCTTTTATATATATATAGTAATCACGTCCAAACTATATCAATTTAAGATTTTCCAGCTCCACTTATTCATTTTCCCATATCTTCACAATTAACCATGTATCCATTGTCCCATATCTGCGCAATTGTTTGAATGTTTTGGAACCACTTTTAAATGAGTCTTTATCCGAAAGTCACTCGAAAATAATTCTATGCTACTCATAAAACTTTGAAATTTCCAATTTCCAGATTCGAATACATCTTTTTGAGATTTTTTTTATCGTTTAGTAATTTTAGGCGGATGACTTGCTATTTTAATTAATTTTTTAGATCCAATGGTGTAAATTGTATGATGCTAGTATATTGTCGTAGTAGCTACTTAATCAACTAATGGAATTAAAAATGATAGCTTCCTTGCATATCTAAATCACATGTTTAGACCATACTTGATTTTCTTTTTCAAAACAGGATTAAAAATCTATTGTGCTTGTTGTTGATAACCACTTATGCTAATTGGTTAGATCAAATTAAAAATATATATATAAAACATGGATTGCAAAGTAGACTAATTTTGAAACTTATAATTGTTCACATTCTCAAATATATACATATTTAATGATCCATGCTACCCATTTCTACTTGTTTGGGTAATGTATCCACTTGCACAAACAAATCTACAATTATTTGACATGATGTATGATAATAAAAAATAATTACAGTTTCATATTATTAAACAATATAATGAATAAATATTAAATGGTCTCCCGGATGCGGGTGGGCTTGGTGATTAATTGTGAGCAGCTGGTCAGGTGGGTCGGCGCGTGGCTCACCACCACCGCCACCCAACCTCGCATGCTCTTGCATTTAAATGACACTGTCCGGCTCTTAAATGAAGATTTATGGGAGCTCTCTCCCCGATACCTGCTCATTTCTACTTCAGCGATGGCGAGCTCTGGCGAATTCTTGTGTGTTAATCATCTCCGTGTTTTTTGCACCCCTGCTGCTGCTGAGCGCAGCTCACGCACCAGCACAGGGTCTCGTTGCATCTTAAATTGTTGTATTGATATACTGTCGGGCTTCCATTTCTCCAATTGCGCCTCTTGTAACCTTTCGCGCCCATCCTTTTCGTCTACAAGTCGCCCGCAAGTTTTTCGGCCCTTGCTGTTCCCCCTGGCCATAAAACCATGCCTCGCCTTCGCCCAAGAATGCGTTGCAGGCGTGGCGAAACCATTGGGCGCGCCATCAGCAGATCCTCTCCCTCCACCTCCGATTCTTCGTCTTACTCTTCTGAATTCGGACCAGTCCATCTTCCTGCTCCGCGAAGAGGTCGAGGAAGAGGTCATAATCGTTTTAATCCCGCTGGGCACTTTCGTTTGTCTTCCAAGGCGCATTCTCACCATGCGCGTTTTCATTTCCCCTGCAGTATTAACAACACCTCTCTCCTTGCAACGGTTACCATTGACCTTCGGGCAGCCTCCTCTGAACAGGTTACTTCGGGCCAGGTTCGCACTACTACGGAGGCTTCACTGGAGCCCATAGCAGAGGGAGAGCACAGTAATCCTCAAGCGGACAACCAGCAGAATGTTTCTTCTGGCAAGGTAGCCAACTTGGGCCTTCAGGCAAGTTCCTCTACTCCAAATGATGGCGGTCCTGAGCGCCAGGATGACCCTCCTCCTGAAGATGAGGATCCTTAAAAATTCGGCTACCTCATTGTCGAGGAAGATCCTCCCTCTGCTCATTAACGTGTATCCAGGTTTGCGCTCCCGAGTTTTGGATTCTGTCGGCCTGAAGGTGTTCATCTACAGTTTGATGTATCTGCTTAATTTTGCTACTGTTCTTATGGTTTCTCTTTTTCTTCATGGACGGACTCCCCTGCGTGGGAGTTATACTCTGATATATGTCCAAGTTTATGCTTTGGTCACAGGTTCTCGAACTAGCACTTTTGTTTTTGTTATGGTTCGAAATTGTAAAAATCTGGCCACTCTGGCTTACTCTATAGGGGTCATACTGTCAAGGTCTGTTCAATTTCCAGTCATAGATGTTAGTCATTTCTTAGGAACAGACAATATCACTGCTTTTCAAAGCTCTCATGGTCTACCTCCCAAATGTTTTGATGGTCAATTATCATTTTGCAAAGCAAGAATGCCGCAGCAATGGGCTGGAACTCTCGAGGCTTCGGTCTCTATGTAACACTATTTTTGTATCAATATAGAAGTAGCCTTATTCAGAAAAAAAATAAATAAATATTAAATGGTAGTTTTGAATTATAATATAGTTTTAGGTTTCATAATTTTGTGTAAAAAAAAATTGTAACTATCATGTGATCATATATCATTTAACTAATGCAATTATACTTCTAGTTTTATTCAACATTTGTGTTAACTTTTGGTGTATGGAAAGATTTGGTTAATAATAAGGTTTCATTATCACACAATTTTTATATAAAGGATACAGTAAGATTAAATTATAATAAATTTATTTTAATACAATAATAAATTGTAACTAAAATTATAATAATTATTTTACTACAATTATATTATAATATTATATTACTAAATTATTGTAAGGGGGATGGAGTAGTAGTTTCATATGCCCACTTACATGTAACCATAAATAACAAAATATTATTTTATTAAATTATTTTTGGTGAAGCCCATTTAAATTTTATTACTTAAAAAAAATGTTGTTTTCGGGTATTAAACTCTCTATACTACCCATTTCGAATTCTTTAATGTAAATTTTCTTAGTTAATGTATCCACGTGCACAAACAAATCTACCATGGTTAATGGGGTTGACATGATGTATGATGATCAACAATAATTACAGTTTCCTATTATTTAAACAATATAATGAATAACTAATAAAATGTAGTTTTAAATTATAATATAGTTTTAGCTTCATTACTTAGTTGTAAAACAAAATTGTGACTATTACTTGACTAATGCAATTATTCTTTTTGTTGTATTCAACATATGTGTTAAAGTTTGGTGCATTGAAAGCTTTAGTCAGTAATAAGGTTTCATTATCACACAATTTCCATATAAGGGGTAAACTTTAAGGTTAAATTATAATAAAATTATTTTAATACAATAACAAATAATAAATTATAGTAAATTTAGAATTTATTTTAATAATATTTTAAGTTTGTAAGCATTAAAAAATTATGCTTGATCACTCGAGATATTTAAATAGTATTTTAAATTAAATAAATTTAAATTTAAGTGTTTGGAATTAATTATAATAAAATTCATGAAAGTTCTATAGTTCTATATGACATAGAGTTGGTCATCTTTATAAAAGTAGTTATGTCACTCTTCTAGAGAAATGAACGAATTAATTGACAGAATCAGAAATCAATACCATCCTGATTAAGAATTGAATGCTACTAGCACCGAAGGGAAGTTACGGATTTAGTGTACATCATGAATCAAATCAACTCAGAGCTCAGGGTTCAATTAGAGAATCCTTTGTCCTTGGACACTATCAATGGACGAGAACCTTTGTCTCTAAGAGAGTAAAAGCTTTTTTATACTTGTTGTCTTGATGTGATAAAATTAGCCGACCACACATTTAATTTTTTATGTCGGTAATAATTCTATATTATAAATTATATTTTTATATCTATATATACATAAAAATAAAACAAAATAGAATATTTGTAAAAATATTAATAGTTGAACAAAATCAGGAAAAAGCATTAGTAATTTTTTTAAATATATTAAATTATTTTTTATATTATACTTTATGAAATTAATTTATAGACTATTTAGTTAAATAGATTAATTACTTTAATTAATTTTATTAATTAATTAAATTTATTTAAATATGATTAAAATTTTGTTAATGTTAATTGATCACATTATAAATTGTGATATTATAATATTGAGTCTTAATGTTTAATCACATTAAGACTTGCTTAACCGTATGTTTTTGTTTTCTATTTGACAATAATGCAATTCTTAATCAATATATAATTAATTAATTAAAACATTTTACATACGTAATTAAAACTTTTATATAAAAATTCTAATTCAAAAATCTGTAAAAAATATATTAATATTAATTACTAATAAAGTAAAATAATTAGTATATTACCATTGTTACATTGATATATTAATTAAATCATTAATACATAATTATTATATTTAACTACATTATTCAAATATATCTAAACATGAATATATTCGGATTTGACTGATATTGATGATCATGATCATGATGATGGTTAATGTGACCTAAAGAAAAGATTTATTTAGTTTGATTTAAGATTTTATTCCTATCCTCAAAAATCTTGGAGAGAAGCCTCCTGAGCTCACTATAATTTTGACATCTTAAAAGGCTAGGAAGGTCAGTATTGCAATAAAGATTATGAAATTGAGCTCTAATGTAGTTGTACGCACAACACTCTAAGAGGAAGTGGTTTTCATCCTCGATGTTTATATTCTCACAACGATCGTAGATCCTTTCCATCCATGGTGTTTTAGGAACTGTCCAATGACCTATTTCACTATGGAGCTCATGAGAGTTCATTCTAATCTTGGCTATATTGATTTTCTTCTTCGCACTACAGAGAGATACTTTGATCTTCTAGGGTGGGGTTGATGACCTCCTTAAAATTATAATTATGTATTAATTATTATTTTCTAATTATGTATTAATGATTTAATTACTATATCAATATATTAATGATAATAAATTGGTAAATTAATATTAGTATTAATTCATTTCTTTAAACATGTTTGAATGAATGTTATTAAAAATATTTAAATAAATGTTTTAATTAATGTTTTAAACTTAAAAACCATTTAAGTCCAATTCATAACATTAATACAAATATTAAAAATTTTAAGAACATAAATTAAAACATTTGGCAATATATTAATTAAAACATTTATATAAAAATGTTAAAATTTAAAATTAATCTTTTCATATTAATTAACAGTAATATTAAGTTAATCAAAATATTTAATAAAATTAATTAAAATACTTACAATATATTAATTGAAATCTTTATATAGAAGTCATGTCTTACTAACACAACCAGTTGAGGATGGGCTTCGTGAACCAGGTGACCGAAGATGAAACTTCACAAGGGGTGGTTATGTCCTATGCTAGGTGGAGCGGGCATGCTAAAAAATCAAGTCAGCTAAGGGCTCTTTTGGCTCATGCCGGGTGCAATCCCCAGGTGACTTTCACGACTTATATGTCCCCTGATCATGGCTCCTTAAGTCTAGAGGATTATATATATATATATATATATATATATATATATATATATATATATATATACATATATATATATATATATATATATAACATGAACCAATAATTTAAAAATGTTTAAACAAATATATCAATATTAATTAATATTAATAAAAATATATTAGAATTGGAATTGTAAAAAAATGCTTCTAACATCGCAATGTGACATTACAAAATTTGGTCAACCACATTTCAGAATGTGAGTGAATCCTTGACTATGTTTGAATGTGTTTAACAATCAACAATCTTTAAATTTAGTGAGAAATAATTTCCTATTAATATTATTGATTAATATTGATAACTTAATATGTTGTGATGCTCGAATGGAAAATAAATATATTAGGCGTTGCAATGTGACAAACATTTTCGCAATGTTACACATTGCAATTTATCCAACATCGTAATGAAACATTACTACATTAGTCCAACATATTTACTAATAAAATTGACTATTTTGGAGGATTTTTGGTAGTCATCACTCCTCAAGTCGAGTCAAGCACAATTCCCTATTAATGGTTCATCACTGTCTCTAAAACCAACCATGATCAACCATGGAAAATGACTCTATTGTGAACTGTAATTGACCACGATCAACCAAGGTCAACCATGGTCAACCATTAATCATGATTGAATTTCATCAACCATTATTAATGTCTTTCTGGTTGAATTTGGTCAACCATTGTTCACCATGATCAACCATGATCAACCATGGGAATTCAATGTGAACCATTGTCAATGATGAACAACAATGTTGAACCACCACCAACCATGGTCAAGCATAATCATCCATGGATATGATGGTCAACCAATATTTCTATGGTCAATGATGACTAACCGTGTTTAAATATGGTTAACCATGGTCATTGTCTCTATGGTTCACCATGGCCAACCATGATCGACCATGATAAAAATAATCAACCATGATCAACCACGGTCAAGCATGGTCGATCATGGTTGATTATGGTGAACCATGATCATGCATGGTTGAATATTGGTAACCATGATCAACTATGGTCAACCAAGATTGAGGTCGATATGGTTGATTATGGTCAACCATGATCATGCATGATTTAATATCGATAACCATGATCAACTATGGTTAACCAATATCAAGGTCCATATGGTTGAATCTGATAAACCATGATCAAATGTGGTCAACCATGATCCAGATGGTCATCTTTGGTCAACCATGGTTAACCAAGAACATTTCATGTTCTATAGACTCCTCATATACAACCATAGTCAAATATTTTTATAATGGTCAAACATGGTCAGGCAAGGTCTCTATGCTTGATTATGGTCATCCATTATGGTCAATGCACATATTTGTTGTTGAATAGTGTACAATATCCTATTCATGGTTAATCCATATCTCTATAGTCAACCATTGTAAATCATGGTTAATCATGGTTAAATTTAGTCAACCATGGATAATGTCTCTACTGTCAACCATGATCAATCACAATTGATAAAACTTAACGATGATCAACCATATTCAACCATTGTCAACGATGGTAAACCATGATTACCTGTGGTTAAAGTCTTTTCAACCATTATCAACCATGGCTAAGGTCTCTCTCATTGAACTTGGACAACCATGCCTGAGTGTGCTAAAAAATGATTTTAGACCATGATCAACCATGGCCAACTATGGCCATTTGATGTGAACCATTTTCAACCATGATCAGCCATGGTCAAGCATCATCAACCATGGTCATTATGGAAAATCAATGCTTTTATGGTCAGCCATGATTAAGCGTGGTTTAATATGGTTAACCGTTGTCAAAGATGATCAACCATGATAAAAATAGTGAACCATAGTTAACCATGATCATCCATGGTTGAATATCATCAACCATGATTAAGCATGGTCAACCATGATGAAGTCTTCTATGGTTGAATATGGTCAACCGTGACTAACCACAGTCAACCATAAAAAACATGATCATGGTTGAAAATGGTCAACCATGATCAACCATAATCAACATGATTTTTTTTTAATGTTTTAATGCATTTATAATATTATAATATCTCTTGAGTTTATTAATCTCCCTTGCATTTATAACACCCCCTGAGTTTACTAATCCCTTAGGTTTATAGTATATATAATCCCTTGTGTTTGTTAATCCCTTAATTTTATAATAATAATACCTTGGTTTTATAATATTAATATGTCAATATTATTAGTGTTTAATATATGATCCATTAGGTTTACTAATCCTTTGGGTTATTAGATTTATAATATAGTATATTTTATAATATATTATTTAGTATAAAATTATGCAACAATATTGACTATTGTGGTTATGAGTGTGCTTAATATACACTAATCAACATGTATGAAACACATTTGCTAATGTGCGTGTGGTAACGTTTATAAAATTTGGGTCTATAATATTTGCGGTTTATAATATGAGGGTTTATAATATTTGGGTATAATATTATTTAGCTTTATATTATTGGGTTTAATAATAAGGTTTATAATATTCGGTTCAATATTACACTTTATAATATAGATTTTTTAATATATATAGGGCTTATAATATTTGGTTTTAATATTCTGATTTACATTATGGTATAATATGTTGGGTTACAATATAGGTTTTAATATATAAGGTTTATAATTGGGTTTAATATTGGGTTTATCATATTTGGGTTTGTAATATTTTTAATCTTGTGGATTTGTTAATCGTTGGTTTTATAATATTAATCCCTCTCATTTTCAATATTAGTTTCTTAGGTTTGTAGGTTTAATATTAATTATTGGGTTTATAATATTAATCCTAGTCTTTAATATTAATCTCTTGAATTTATTGAATCCATTGGGTTTATTTAGTGTTTGGGTTTATAACATTGATCTTGTTGGTTTATTAATCCATTGGGCTTATAGTATTAATAATCCTCGGTTTTATTAATCCTTGACTTTATAATATTACTATCCCTTAGGTTTATTCATCCCTTCAGTTTATAATATTAATGTGAAAGTTTTATATTATTAATCACTTGGTTTTTTTAATATTAGTGCCTTGGGTTTATAATATTAATCCTTTGACATTATAATATTAATAATCCTTGAGTTTGTAATATTAATTCCAATAGTTTATAATGTTAATCCTATGGGTTTATAACATTATTAATAAATTGGGTTTATAATGCTAACGGGTTTATAATGCTAACGCCTTCAGTTTATTAATATGTTGGTTTTATCATATTAATATGTCAATCTTATTAGAGTTTATTATATAATCTCTTAGATTTACTAATCTTTTGGGTTATTGGGTTTATAGTATAGTATTTAGTATAAAATTATGAAATAACGTTGATTATTATTGTTATGCATGTGCTTAATATACACTAATGAACATATATGAACCACATTTACTAATGTGGTTGTTGTAAGGTTTATAACATTTGTGGCTATAATATTTGCAATTTACAAGATGAGTGTTTCTAATATGGTGGTATAATATTAGGGTTTATATTATTTGGGTTCAATTAGTGTTTATAGTATTTAGTGTTTAACGTATATAAGGTTTATAATATTTGGTTTTAATATTATGATTTACATTATGGCTTAATATGTACAGTTATAATATAAGTTGTAATATATAGGGTTTATAAGTAGGGTTTAATATTTTGGTTTACAATATTTAGTTTTAATATTAGGGTTTATAATATTGTGTTAATATATAGGTTTTATAACATTGGATATTATAATATTTGGGTTCAGAATATTGGGTTTTATTTTAGTGTTTATAATAATGAATTTAATATTTGTATTTATATTATTGGATTTTAAATAGTATTTATAATATACTATAATATAATAATGTTGAAATTATGGTTAACAATGTTATCAACCCAAGGGCTAACAATATTAATATAGTATAGTTTAGGATGTGTAGGGAAATAAAAATATTAATATAGTGTAGTTTATAATATATTATATTTATACTATTGCATATCTCGTAATATAATATTTATAGTGGATTTAATATTAGTATTTATAGTATCATGTTTGTAGTCTCTTGGGTTTAATAATACCTTGGGTTTATGATATTAATACTTAATACCTTTATTATTTTATATGGTTTATAATCCATTTAGTTTATAATACTAATCACTTAGATTCATTAATTCCTTGGATTTATTACATTAATCACTTGAGCTTATAATATTACTCTTAGGGCTCATAATATTAATATAGGGTTTATACTCCTACGGTTTAATATTAATATTAGGGTCTAATGTTATTCCCTTAGGTTTATATTCCCTCAGAGTTTTAATATTAATCCAATGGGTATAGTAATCTCTTGAGTTTTTAATCCATTGGGTTTATTAATCCCTTCTGTCAACCATGGTTAACTGTGGTCTAACTTCACATTGTGACAAAGGTTCTCTCAATATGAAAAGCTATTGTGGTCAACCATGGTCCAAAATAAAATTTTGACAAATATTGTCTCAATATGAAAATCAACCATGGTAAACTATGTTTGTCTTAGGGTTTATAACATTTATCTTAGGGTTTGTATACCTTTGGTTTACAATATTAATCCTTTTGGTTTTTTAGGCTTTTTGTATTAATTACTTTTTTTGTTAGTACACTGTGTTTATAATATCAATGCCTTCACTTTAGTAATCTTAGGGTTGATATTCATAGGGTATAATATTATTTATAGGCTTTATAATATTAATCCTATGGTTTTATATAGATTCCTTGGGTTTATAATCCATTAGGATTATAATCTTAATCATAGGGTTTATAATCCTAGGGTTTAATATTAGTGTTTAAAATCTTGATCCCTTGGGTTTATTAATTTTAGGGTTATATTCCTACGGTTTAATATTATTCCATTGGGTTTATAATCGTTTCAGTTTTTAGTATTAATACCTTGGGTTTGTTATTCCCTTGGGCTTATATTATCAACAGTTTAATATGATACCATCGGAATGGTACAAAAATATATCTAACATGACATCATGACAAACATTGTCTGAATATGTAATTAATTGTAGAACAATAATTATCAAAATGTTACATTACATTGTAATTCATTCAATGTTGCATGGTTACATTACAAAACTTGGGTTCAATCATATTGTTCCTATGGTTTCTAATATTAATCATTGATTTTATATTCCTGCGGTTTAATATTAAGCCTATGGTTTATAATATTAATGTTAGGGTTTAATATAAATCCATTTAGTTTATAATCCCTTGTATTTATAATATTAATCCCTTCATATTATTAATATTAGGGTTTATGTTCCTTGGATTTACTATTAATATTAAGGCTTACTTCTATTTCCTTAGGTTTTTAATATTAATCCTTTTGGTTTATTAATACGATAAGATTATAATGTTGATACTAAGGTTTATGATATTAATCTTAGGGTTTAACGTTTATTTTAGTGATTATAATATTCATAATTCCTTTAGTTTGTTTATCCCTCGGGCTTTTAATGTTAATCGTTTGGGTTTGTTAATCCCATAGGCTTTTAGTATTAATCCCTTGGGCTTTTAATCTATTTTGTTTTTAATATGAATATTCCTTGGGGTTTATAATATTCATCCTTCGGGCTTATAGTATCAATCCATTTTGTTTAGAATATTTATCCCTTTTACGAATAATAATTATAATAATTATTAATATTGTTAATAATTATAATCATTGATAATTAATAACATTTAGTCATTGATAATTAATAATACTTATTAACTATTAACTATTAGTTACTAATAATTTATAATTTATAATTATTAATATTATAATTTTTTATTTTTTATATTAATATTAATATTAATTTTAATTATTAATTATAAATATTTATATTTGTATTATATTTATATTATATGATTAATTCCAACATGACATTAATGTATTTATAAAATTAATAGGTTAATAAATGTATACTAATGATGGTGAGAGATAAATAATTATTATTAGTACTATTATAACATTATATTAATTTTTTCATCGTTATATATATATATATATATATATATATATATATATATATATATATATATATATATATATATATCCACATTAAGACTATATGTCTAATAATTATTAATGTGATTGATAGATTCCTATCGGTGTATATCAACCACATTTACTAATGTGGTTGTATATGTGCTTCATATACGCCTATCAGCATATATCAACCATATTGGTAAATGTGTTTGTGCTAGTGATAACATATTTTGAAATTAAAAAGTATGTGTATTTTACATTTCATGAGGTTGAATTCAGAAAACTATTTACATAGAAAATTGATATTATTTTATTTTTATTATCTATCTATATATCTATATATATATATATATAGACTGTCAAGTTTTCTGTGACCCTCCAGCACACTTGGCCTATGACTTGAGTAGTTGCGAGCCAAGGGAATATAATCCCTCAAAGTCACCCGGGGATCACACCCGGCCTGGGCCGCACTAGTCCTTTTTACTGACTGGAGTTTATAGCATGTCTCCTCCCCCTAACACAGGGAAAAACCACTCGCGAGTGAGGTTTGAACCTGGGTCGACTTTCTAACGAGACCAATCCTCAACCAATTGTGCTGGAGGGACTTGATCTATATATATTAATATCAAATTAAATATAGAAAAAACTGTACATTTTTCTAAACTTTAAAATGTATTATTTTCTTGGGGAATAACATACAACTCATCAATCGTTTGAATAACAATATATCATTTAAATAACTGAGCCATAAGATTCATTAAATACATAGTCAACTCCTAGGGTTATAAATGAGGGTTTCACCTTTAGTTGAAACATATCTAATTGAATAATTAACTTGTTCTTACTTATATTGATACCCTAATATTAAGATCCAAAATTTTAAACCTAATTATTAATATAGTAATTAACATTATCATTAATATTAATATCTAATCTCTATCATACACCTAATAATTTTTTATGTGGTTCATATAAACATATAAGCGTATATAGACCATCTTTACCAATGTGGTTGTGCTATTTGATATCAGAATGACTTGTTATAAATTGAGATACAGAGAAATTTCACAAACAATTCATGATTCACTATGTTTTATTCATCTCACAAAAGATACTTATATTGTATATAGATCAATGACTTTGAAAAATGTTGATCCTAAGAAAGTGGATCTATGACACATGCATGACACAACTACAAATCTTACATAGGAAACAATAACTTCTAGATTGACACCTCAGTACTCACAATGACAACTTTTAATCACAAGAAACACATGGAAGCATTAATTCCAATACCCTCCCTTAATACTTACATGTAGAAAACAAACATTACAATACTAATCTTTGTCATATTTTTTTGATATGGTCATCATTAGCAATCATATTGTAACACCCTCCTCCCATATCTACCCAAGTGACTGGCCAAATAGGGTAAAGGTGGAACACGAGGCTACTATGACATAATTCAACCTCCTAGGTGACAATAAGGAAGTGGAATCAACATAAACACATCATACATACCTTCCACATAAAAAAAAAACTCTTAAGATCCATCCAAACCACTCAAGTAACCAGCCCCTGTGTCCCACTGGGGTTTTAGACCATTAAACCTGCAAACGATCCCTTGATATAGGAAAAGGTGTACTTGGGAGGCTCTCGATGCTTCCATAGTATGGGCATGCATATGTCCAGGGTGTGTTTTCCACAAAACTATCTCAGCGTCCCCAGGATTTGAGCCACTTTTTTAGGCCCAGAGTCTAGGTCACTTCCAAAACTCAATTAAAATTTCATAAATGAATTATAACAACATTGCAATGATACATTTGCAAAAACATTAGGAAGGTCTATAATGGTCCCCTACTAGCCATGACACACATTTCATCAAACATGTCACAAATATGTAATCTATAGGTTCAAAAAAAATATCTGAGCATAGGGGTCTTATACTTAATTGGGAATCGCTAAGAAGTGCTCATTTATATCATTAGCTACATTATCATATATTAGGTCATAGATAAATTGTTAATTCATTTAAAAATCAAAACATGAGGAGTGGCATACATCATCATTGTCATAATATATTCTTATAACCAACATAACAACAACAAAATTATCAAGGATACATTTTCTATAGAATCCACATATAAAGAGGTACATTTATACATAGTATTTCAAAGAAAGAACCTTTTATTAACGAATGAAAAAACCAACATAGGATTGGACTACCACGTTCCACCCAACCGTATATTGGATAAGCCAAGTATCTCTTCATCCAATCACCCCCATGTCATTAAAATATGAATGTGGAACTCATAAACATAAAAAAAACCAAATACTTATGGATTCTCCCAGAGTTCTCCACCTACACCATGAGGAATTTTATTGTCTCCTAGTCTCTTGGGATTTAGCGCAATACATAGTATGATCCAAGGATCAATAAGGCCACAAAAAATACTCCAATCTCCAAGATTTACTGTATATCCCATCCCAGGTTTACTAGGCCTGTCGAGGCACAAAATACCTGGCTTTACCGCAACCTACAGTCTAGTTCACGGAACACTAGGCCAGTGGCTTTAGTGCAATCCATAGTTTGATTTAGGTATCACTAGACCATGTTTATTTCATTAAGGAGATCCACCTCACTCAGCATCCATCTGACCATCCAGCTTAGCCAAAACATGAGAGCTCCATCACACCATTGCTATTCGAAAATGGCAAGGCTAGACTGAAAACACTATCACAGTTGGAAAAACCCATGCCATGGAAGCAAAGAATGACATGAAATATCATGCATGTGAAATCGAGCAACTAAATCACACATGGAAATCGATCCCTTCAAAAAATAAGGTTATAATTGATTTTTCCTACTCCTCCTTTCTTTCTCATTCCTTCCTATTTCCTTCTTTGGTTTTCCTGATGCAATGCCAAAGTGCTCCAAGAAACATCTATGTCCAAGACTGAGAGAGAGAGGGAGATAATAGTGAAAGAGCTCCAAAAATGAACTGACAAAAGGTTGAGCAAAAGGTTTTCCAACTGATTCTTAGAAACATTTTTATCAATAAGGCCTCTGTTTTCTTCATTTTCCATTATTTTCCTTCATTTTCCTCCTCACATGCAACCTGTGACCTTTCAACTTCCTTTTCTCCTATTTCCATTACTTTCATAAATAATGTGTCAAAAATGACATTTTTCCTTTCCAAATCCTTTTTCATTAGCTTTTCCAATTTCCTTAGCCATAATAAACCAATGAACACCCTTACTAGGATGTTTTTCGCAACATTCAACTTGGAATAAGTGTCCCATCAACCATGGTTATTATTTTTCCTTTGTTAAATATTATTACAGGAAATTTTAACCTGGTCTGTTTTAGAACCCTCCCCCTTGGGGGAACACCATTCTTGGTGTTCAATGACACCTACAACCAAAAAACAGTTGTAAGAAAAATATATTGTCCATGGAGCTTTATAACACAAAGCATTGTAGTATTTACAATGCCCACCTTCTGAAAATGAGACAATCATACCATTTACTCCTTTCTGCTCGATTCTCCTTTCTTTCGCTAGCTCGCATGATCAAGAAGTGGTCTTCTTTCTTTCTTTTTTCGCTATTGTTCGGTGGAGTGAACAACAATTGTCCAATTCTGATTTCTACACATAAAGGCAAGAAAAAGTTAATTTTTATGCTAAAATCATGCAATTTGTTGAAAATTGATTTTATTCAACTTTCACAATCTTTTTTTGTAGATTCTTCCCAAAAACGAAGATAAATACATAAAAGTAAATGATTAATCACGCTAATATGTGGATAAAACATACCTTTTATGTGACTCAACATACTCCCCTGCTTACATTTTTTCATGTCCTCATGTAATAAGATAGTTGACGTGTAATTGTGTCAAATATTAGGTATGATAAACTTTTTCTTGATATAGCATAAAACAATTGTTCTATTTAATCATTGAAAAATCAAGCCTCATGAAATTTAGGTAAATCGTAATCAAAATAATATCATTCAAGGGGATACCAAATAATGGGACACCTGTAACGACATAATATCTAGATAGGGCCCTTTCATAGGATGATATTGCTTTACACATTTAGACGACCAACAACAACCTTGAAATTTATGTAAGCAAATGGCTCCTAGTTTTTAACATTTCGAGTAGAACCTTTTCACCTTTTTTTCGCTGCCAACATGGCCTATTTTTTAACATCCTAGAAATACTCTATTCCATCATGTACAACATCTTTATGGAGATGTCCCAATGTGGCCAAAACTCTTTATCATTCCATAAACCTTTTGTGCCGAATGAAAAGGTGTAAAGGTTTAGCGGGTTCTCCTCTAACCCATAAATCTAGACCATGCTCCCTTTTTTGAAAAGTATTATAGGCCTTAGCCCATTCCAGCTAGTTAGAAGCAAAATATAAAGAATTTTTTATAATTGAACATCCCCAATAAAGGAGCTAGGATTAGCATCCCTTTCATCTTTCAATATAAAAATATGTAGGTATAACTCACAGAGAAGGCGTTTTACCTTCTCATTATGTTCATTGAAGCATTGAATAAATTATGAAGTGGACATGAATTTAGTTGGCTTCCTAGCCCTAACAAATTTAATATTCAGTAATAATTATCTCTCCAGTAAAAATAATACATAATTGGTGGCTCGTGATCGACAAGACAAAACATCAGAGTAAATAGAACAAATGGTTTCAGTTTTCTCCATCGGTTTTTGAAGCTGGTTTTTTCACTTTTTTTACTTTCCTCTGCTCATTTATGAGAATATAAAAAGTCTCATCCTCAGTTGCAGTAAGTGTATAAATTTTATTTATTAATTCAGGGTGTGTTTGTAAAGGTACCACTTCTTTTTGGTGTGGATCCAACACCTGCTGGGTCCTTGTTAACTCATTTTACAATTTCAGGATAACAGCTTCCCTTGCATAAGGGACATAATGAGGTGTTTACTTTGTCTGAGATACATTGTCATAAGTTGTCACCAAATCAGTTTCAACATCGATTTCCACAGTATGTACTGTTTCTTGAGGAATACCAGAATCTATTTGAGCATTTTCTACAAGATCTGTTTGAACAACAAAATTCGTAACATTCACAGAATCGTTTTTTTGAGTCTCCATTAAACAAACACAAATACTTTCGGTTTGAGTACCAATATACTATTTGAACATTTACCTTTTTGGTTTCCAATGGTTTTTAATTCCACTTTCTGCTTTTGGGCTTTATCCATTGCCTTCAACCATTTTCTTAATATTTTAATCATTTTATTAAACTTCCTATTCTTTTTACTTAGCATTTTTAGCCTCGCACTATCCATCTCATCCTCCTTCTTCATGGGGTTTTTATTTGGAGAAGGAACAACTGTGTCCATTTTAGGTAAAAGAGACGTTTTCCCAATGTTAGGGTCATGTTCCAATGGAACAGTGTCTCCTGATTTATTTTTTGATTTATAATATCTTTCTGCATTAGTTTCTCTCCCAGGATATTCATATATAAATGGAATTGCTTCCACTTGTTTATGAAAATCTTCCATTTCTTCAGTAGATGGAAATTTTTTTGTGTGGCCAGAACTATCTACAGAGGCAGAACTATATTGACCTTGAGAATGTTCAAATTGGCCTCCTTCCTCAAAGGGTGGTCCCAAATTTTCTAACACTTGGGCCACCTCCTCCTCATAATCTAGTGAAAAGTTGGTTTGAGGCTTTGCAGGGGGTGCATGAGATGACCCTTCTTCATCTATTAGGTTCGTGGTATGCTTCCGTGAGCTTAGAATTGAATAACATCTTTGTTTATTGTGCCAAAGGAAACAAAAGAGGTCCTCCTTTTTATTTCCCTCTTTGGGATTTCTCCCTCTTTAGTCCGTTGTTCTATTTCAGCAACATTCCTATTGTCTACCCTTGCCTATGAATCTAGGGTTTCTTCTGATAGCGGTAAAGTAGGATTTACAAAATTTTCCAAGGTCACTTGCTACTGGGCTAGTTCATGAATAATAATAAGCTTAATGAAGCCATGATAACTGATAGTGGAATGTGAATTTTTAGCTTTTATAACCCAAATAGAAAAATCATGCATAAACAATTTAAAAGGAATGACAGGTTAACTGTGACTTTCTATCTAAGAATTGCTAATAGTTTAAGTTGTCGAGGCTTTACCACATCTTGACGACCATCACAAGTGCTTTATCTCTTAATGGTGGTCAATAGTTCTCTCCATGGTTCCTTTAATGATGCTGGATGAACTCCTTTGCCTTTGTGCATTAGTTATTCCTCTGGATCCTTAAATACTGTGCTTTCTTCATGTAATAGAACATGTTTGTTGGTCCATTTTGTGCCTTCTGTTGGAATTCCATAGACTTCAGCTATGATTGCTTCAGAAATATTTATAATTATGCTTTCTACATTTCTACGTCCATTTTGCAAATTTTTCAAAAATTCAAGCACTATTTCGCTATGGAATTCCTCTAATTTAACGAGGTATTTAAGCCCACCAGTGTGCTCAAGAATTTCATGAGCCTACTCTGTTAATCCTAATATTGTAGGTTCGTTGCAGACATAATTTCATCCCATATTTTTTGTGATATTGTCACGCAATTCACACCTTTTCATGCACTTTCTCACAATTAGACAGTTTGGAAGAACAATAAATACCGCATATAAAGTTTTTCTATTGGAAAATGTTATTTTTATATAAAGGCAACAATAATAATATTTTCCACATCAGTAAATTTTGGTGGAGTTTGGTAATTATTTCGCATGTTGTTCCATAGTGTATACCTTCCCACGTCTAGTTAGAAAAGGGTGTCCACATCTTCAGAGCACGGGAAAAGAGAAAAGAACGAGGTGGCTTCATAAATGTAGCAGGAAAATAGTCAGAGCAGTAGAAATATGACAGGAAACATTCATAGTAGTGCTAACTATAAATCATAGAAATAATTTAGAAAATGACCGAAAAATGAATAAAGTAGAGAAATAATCATTACGAGAAATCATTTTCCTTTGGTGAAAAGGTATGAAGAAGCTTAAAAGGCGATTAATGATAATGACCATTGGAATCAATTGATCAGAAAACATTAATATAATTCACATAAAAATAAAGTTTTCCATGCATATCGGTTAATATAAATATAAAATTTGTTCAAATGATAAATTCGTCCTTGGAAATGAGTCAATACAAAATAGTAAGATATATAATAATTGGAAATGTAAAATAGAACTTTAATACCACAAACAGGGCCACTACTTTGGGCAGGCATCTATGGCCTTGACATGGTGTCTTTTTAACCCAAAAATGAACTAGGATCCTCCATTTAGGATTGATATGGTTTTTTCATTTCTACAAAGGGAACACTATGCTAGCGTGGTAACTAAATAATCACAGTGTCATTCACCAAGGTATAACAAAATGATCAAGTTCGCTCGTGATGAGACCTCATGTACTTCTAAAACATAGATTGTTTGGAAGGTCATTTCCCTGGTGTGGTGACCATTATGGGAATGCCACTTGTTAATTTCCTTATTATCATGGTAGGTTGGCTCATGATAAGATCTGCTATCCCCTTTAAGAAAGCTTATATTTTATTTTTTAAATCCATATTATAAGTGGAGGGAGGCACATTAACTCCTTAAGAGTTATGGATGGTGTGAGAAGTAAAATAATGGCAATAAAACTTATTTTTGTATTCCTATATCATCATACCAAAGGGAATTATCAATTGAAGGTGTGAAGGATAAAACAACATGATATTGAGGTAGTGAATAATTTTATGATATATCTAAAGAGGAGATATCCAGCAAGTCATCGAATAGATCAACCATGTCAGTTTCAAAATAAAGATAATAATCAAAGGTTTAAAAGTCATAATGTTGTCAATATAACTGTTTTTTTTTAATGTGGTGTTAATTTCCAACCAAAAATATTATTTACATAACAAAGCATGTGAGAGAAAAGATGATTGTTCGATTTAGGATTTGAATGAAAATTGTACGAATGTCGAAACAATTGTTTGTTTAATTGAAGAACAATTTTTCACTTGACTGAACATTAGTTGTTCATTCTATTGACAAGAATAGTATACAAAAGTAAATCAGAGAAAAAAAAGAAACCACAACTAATCATTTTACTGAACAACAGATGTTCGTTTAACTGAACAAAAATACTTTATTTTACTTAACAAACGTTTTTCACTCTATTGAACAATAATTTTTCATTTGAACTAAACAATAGTTGTTTGTTTAATGGAACAACAACTGTTCATTTAACTGAATAGCAGCTATTGATTCTATTGAAAAACAACTATTCATATTTTATTTTATTTTTATTTTTTTTAGAAAAGGAACAAAAAGAGTGAAATACTCAAGCCAAAAAAAGGAAAGAAACTATAGTTGTTCACTTGGAAGGGAACAATAGTTGTCCTAAGAACTAGAAAACAACTGCTAAAAAAATGACGTGAAATAATGATAAAGGAATGGCAGTTACTTCGATTGTAAGAGGTTGTTTCAAAAAAAAAATCCATGCATTTATATAGCAATGCATTTTTCTAAAGAAAAAACAGAAACAAAAAATTATAAACTACCTATATAAAGAAAATATATACATTATTTATAGCTAGAAAGAAATTGTTTTCATCAAAGTAAAGCTACTCGGTCATTACTCCCTGTAGCTAAAATTTGAATAGTGGGATCATTGTGTACCTATTAGCAAAAAAAAATATTTGGTTAGTGGCTTTTGATGAAGACGTACCTGGTGTCCACTCACCTGGAAAGAAGAGTCAGACCCATCGATGGTAGCCATATTTATAGTTCCATTTTTGTGCACTTCTTGAATTTCATATGGGCCAAGCCATATTGTGTGTCATTTACCCAGAATGTCTTCAAATCTGGAATCATAGAGGAGCACCTAGTCTCCTTCCTGAAACGTCTTCTTTTTTGTAAGACTATCGTGCCACTTGGCCCGTTGCTATTGAATAATTTTTGTGCATTGTAGGGAAAGTAACCTTGCCTCATCCAATGCATTTATTTATTGAAGTCATTTAGTTTGGGCTTCCGTTAGGTCTAGTCCCACTTCTTGGGATGTTCTGAGAGTCTTTATTTCAAATTATATATGAAAACTAGGTTCTTTGAAAAATACAAGTTGGTACAGGGAATAACCAGTAGTGCCTCGCTAAGTTGTAAAATAGGCCCACAAGACCTTTGGAAGTTTAGTAGCCTAGTCTTGCTGATGCATTGAAATTGTTTTGGTAAAAATCCCCTCAGTAACCTTGTTGGTGCTCTTAGCTTGTCCGTTCGCGTAAGGGTGATATGGAGAAGTGACTCTATGTGAGATATGGTGGCTTTGAAGAGTGGTTGTGATCTTATGTCCTACAAAATGTGGCCCCCCATATGTTATCACTTCCTAGGTAGAACATACTGTACAAATAACTCAAAAAGGAAATTAATTACAGTTTCTTCCATAGCTCTTGGCAAGGCTACTGTTTCTACCCATTTTGTTACATAATTTATAGCAACTAGTATGTAGGCCTTTTGGTTTGATGGTGGATTAAAGTGGCCAAAAAAATCCAACGCCCACTATTCGAAAGGTTCCATTACCAATTGTGGTTTTAGCGAGATTTCGTCGGATTGACAAGGACAACCCATCCTCTGGTAGCTATCGCAAGCCTGGACATACTTCTTGGAGTATTTAAAGATAATGGGCCAATAATAGCCCATATGTAGTATTTTATGTCCGATCCTACAATCTGGGAGGTTTCCACCACAGGGATCATCATGGAAAGCCTCTAGGATTTCATAAATCTCATCTTCACAGATGCACCTACGTATTTTCATATCAGACCCCGTATGGAAAAGGTATCCACCAATAGAAGAAAATCGGGTGCTATGTTCGACAATCAAATTCCTTTATTTAGTTTTCCACTTCTTTGGTAGTTTTTCTACTGCTATATAGTTTGCTACATCTACATATCATGGTGCCTTAATTGCTAAGACAAACAAATTTTCATCATGAAACTAATCATCTACAAAATCGAGACAGAAAATTTGTACCTTGGTTTTCCTTCATTAGATTGTCTTTAATGGTAATATCAAACTCTTCCAAAATTAAGAACTAACGAGTCACCCACCTATTAGTAATTGGTTTATTGGCTAATTATGTAATGGCAGAATAATCAGTGTACAGAAAAATTTGGTAGCCTATTATATAATGTCTAAATTTATTTATGGCATAAATGAAAACCAAAAATTCCTTTTATGTTATTGTATAATTGAGCTCAGTAGAAGTGAGCTTTTTTTTATATATAATAAATAGCATAGGGATTTTTTTTCCTCCTCTTGCTAGAGGAAAATGCCTATTGGTGTGTCTGACGAATCTATAAAGATACGAAAAGGTAGCTCCCAACTGAGTCCATGCAATATTGTTTTAGTCGAGACTAAATTCTTCAAATATATAAAACAAATGTCACATTTACCAAACCATTTAAATTCAATATTTTGTGTTAAAGCATATAAATTTGTAGAAATTCGTGAAAATTTATCTATGAATCTATGATAATATCTTGCATATCCAAGGAAGCTACGTACCTTAGTTTCGGTGCAGGGTGTAGGTAGTAGGAGAATTACCTCTATTTTTCCTGGGTCTACTTATATTCCAGCCGCAAAGATGTAGTATGCTACGATTATGCCTTCTGTCATCATATGTGACATTTTTCTCATTACTGAAACAGAGTCTAGTAGTGATGCATCGTTCCATAGATTTCTCTAAATTTTTTAGCTCTTGGTCGAAATAATTCCCGTACGGGGTGAAGTCATCCATCTAAACTTCAAATCCCTCATTTATCAGATCAAAGAAAGTACTGAGTATGGCCCTCTCCAATGTAGCTAGGGCGTTGCATAAACAAAAAGGTAACACTATATAGGAAAACGTACCCCATGGGCACGTAAAGGTATTTGTGTCTTGGTCTTCAAGGGAAATTTGGATCTTGTTATAGCCATTGAAGCCATTAGTAAAGGAAAAGAATCGTTTTCCTACCAGTAGATCAACGACTTCATCAATAAATGGAAGAGGGAAGTGGTCTTTCTGTATGGCAAAGTTCAATTCCTTACAATCCACATAGATCCACCACTTCCCATTTTTTTTGGAAACAACTGCAGCGGAGCGACCCACTTACTATTTGAAATAGGGTAAATAAAATTCATGCCAAGAAACTTCTGTGATTCCTCCTTTACAATGTCCTTGAGATGCGTATTTAATCTCTGTTGAGGTTGTTGAATAGGATGGGCATCCTTTTCGGTCTAGATCTGGTGCGTACATAATTGAGGGTCTATGCCCTTCATGTATGGATAGTCCCAGGAAGAAACCCCTTTATATTTTTGCAAAACCTGAATAAGATTTTGTTTTTGGTCACTATAAAGATTATCATTAATGTTCAATATATTGCCTCATTCAGCCTCCATAGGCCTCTTGTTATGAACAATAGTTCTTGGTATATGTTGATCATTTGGATCTTTTGAATGGTCTTCCCAGGCTTCATTGTCAATAATCGTTTTCAACATTTGAAACTTTACATTATTTGTAGTAGTTGAATGATTAATAAAATTATTAATTATGTCTTCTTTAGTCAATTTTTTTAACTCAAGCACTTCTGCTACTGTAAGAGGTGAACGAATATTTTATTCTAGGTATGTGGGTGGGTGTTTATGAATTTTCAGAATGCGCAGACTTGGCTTAGTAGGGGGATATAAATCAAGGTTTTTTATAGAATTTCCTTTTGTAATGGTCATGCTACCAACACGACATCCTATATAAGTATCAGCTATTGCTAACCAAGTTTGACCTAGAATTAAAGGGTGTCCATCTAATCGACTTCTTGAGTTGATAACTAGAAAATCCACTACGTATTCGCATGAGTCAACAGAAACAATAATGTCCTGTAAATTTCACTCAGATTTAACGATAAAATGATCAACAATTTCTATCAAGGTAGTGGTCAGTTTTAGAGCTGTGATACTGAGTGCTTCATAGATTTCAGCCGCTAAAATCTTAATGGCTACAACTAAGTTTACTAGTGTGTTTGAACAAGAGCGGCCATATATTTGAACTCTAACTATGGGATTCCCTGGATATTCACATTTCAATAGCATTTCCCTACCTAAAAGGAGATCAGATAAATTCCCTATGACATGGACAGTTGGTGAATTTTTGGTTTCCTCACAGGATTTTTCATACATAGTTCTTTAATTATTTTAGCATAAATAGGAATATCTTAGATAGCTTGGACGACAGGAATTTTAATACAGAAATTTTTGAGTTCCCCTAAGAGACCAAAGTCTAGATAAAAAATGGTTTTGCAAATTACTAATATTTTAGGGAAAGAAGGAGAAGTGATTATAATTTTTTCAGGATCTTGCTCCTCGACTGTGTCTTCTTCCTGTTTTATTTTTGTGTTAGTCATAGTCGAAGCTTTAGTTATGACTAGTTTTTATGTCTCATATTTTTGTTGGTTTTTATTTTCCTCGGGGTTAATAATGCATGTTGATCTTAGCCTAAGTTTGTTGCACTCCATTTGTTTTATTTCAGGATATAAATTTTCAATAATCTGTATCAGCTGAACTGGTCTGTTATTGGGATTTGAGTTTGGTTGAGAAGTTATTTGGGGATGCATAAGAGGCTATGTATTTTTCTACAATGGATACAGAGACGGTAATGTCAGTTAAGGTTGAGGACCCATCCCCATATGTGAATTGGTTATCCCCAGAGGTTGTTGCCAATTTTAAGACCAGTTTGGATTCTGTGAAGTGGAGGTAGGCCACTAGGAAGGGTACATATTGTTTTTCCAGAAACGAGTAGAGAAAGGAGATTTTGGTCAACCAGTATTTGGAAATGGATGGTTTGGCCAAGATGACATAGGAAATCATTGAGACTGTCAAATAGAGAAATTTGATTAGCCTTGGCATGATGTTCTAGAATTCTATTGTTAATTAAATGGTGGAGAAGAAAATAATAGAGATGGGTCTTGTGACATACATGTGGTTCGGGCTTCCCACTATCAACATTGCTTCATTAAATATAATGGTTTTGTCTCTTCTTTCTCCTCTTTAAAAACTAATTTTAATCATACAAGTGATGGCCACTGCTCGGTGGCATGATCCTTAGTGCATATAGCGCACGTCTGGACCATGTCTAAAAGACACTCCCTCTGATTATGCTTCTTTCAGCATCATGGGAAGAATATGGATAAACACTATTTTTCTATGAATTTTTTATGTCTAGCTTGCAGGATGTCGAACTGTGTTGTGAGGGTTCCCATGATATCGGTTTTGAAATATTCTAAGAGGTTGATGATTTTAACCCGAGCTACGCTGCCATGAGAAGCTTTATTATTTCTAGAGATAATATCTTGTCCAGTTTTCCTAATGCATGTATTGCCTCGAGACCACCTGATACATAGATGAATAATGTCATCATAACATTCTTGATAAATATCTCATTTTTCTGTTAAATTTAATGTTTCTGTCCATTCATCCTTCATTTGTTTTATCATAGTTACTTTTAAAACAAATTTAGACAATGCAGCATAAGGATTTCTTTGTAAATTGTATTGAAACCATTCAACATGCTCTTCTAGAGTTTAATTATATTTTGTGGTCATATCAAATATTGCATCTTTCAAATCTCTAGTCCTAAAATAATATTAATATTTATTGAGAAAGCAATTTTTCATTTGATCCCAAGAGATAATTGTTCCTCCACCAAGCCCAATAAACCATCGAAAATATTTTCCCTTTAATGTAGAGGGAAATAATTTTAGTTTCTAAGGATCGGTGATATAATCGTATCCCCTACATAAAACTTCAAATTCAAAAAATAAAGCATCTAGATGTTTCGAGTTTAAACCATGGAAAGTAGGGAAGTTCTACAATGAAATAGCTTTCATCGGGGAATTAGAAACTAGGTCAATGATAGGATACTGAAACGTTGATGTTTGTCCCTGAGGCTAATTATATGTCATCTGGTCAAAGATGTGACAATAACCTTCTGGAATCTCTCGGTCTAGAAAGTTGATTTGGACAGGACTGGTAGACAGATTTCGAAGGGGTCTTACAACACTAGCTCAATTTGGGATATCAAGTATCTTTTCTTTAACTGAGTTCTCAGGAGATCTAGGTTCTGGCGACTTTAGATTTGTTCCTACAACACCAGTAGTTTCTCCCTCTCCTTCTTGCAGATTGCACGAATTTGCCTCTTGCGAAGTGTCAGAATGCAAATTTTCTATAACCTGAAAGCTCTGTTCACACCCTTTTGTTTGGCTATCGATATTGGCATGAGATGCATATGGTGAGCTTGTTGCTTGAGGGATTACAATATGGATTTTTCCAGATATGGTCTAGGGTCATACTGATGCCCAATATTCTACTTTTCTTATGATTTAGTCTATAAAGGTCTATATTCCAAGGGTCACTGCTTCCTTGGGTTTGTTGGATTTAGGTGGTGGATTTAGATCTATTTATACGTTTTTCTTCCTAGTCATTCATAAAAATATATATTCCTTTCTGATCTTTATGCATCTGCTAAAAAAAGAGCTCTTGAGAAAGTGTTTTACTTTCTGGTACGTAGGTTCTTACCTCTCAGTTTCAATACACAATTCTTTCATAGCGATAAAATTGAAAAAATAAATCACTTTTTAACACCCTCCCCGGCAATGGCACCAAAATGTTGGTGCACTAAGATGACTAGGAAAATAAATCTTAATACCTACATTAATTATCAACCAATGATACGTCTATTTATTTCAAGTGTTGGAACTTTCTATGCAAGTGAGATCAGGGGCTACTTTAGAATAAAATGATTCTAAATCATTGGAATAACTAATGTCTAATTCTCGAAGTTCAATCTATAATAATTAAAAATCAAATATTAAAGCATTTCAAAACCAGAAATCTTGATCTAATCTCAACTCGTATATAAAGAAACTGAATCCAAAGGAATGAATTGAGGGGATCACACATAAATAACTATTTCTTGATATTAACAACAGTTTATCTACTAAAAATAGAAATTACAGTAAATTAAGAACAATCAACTATTCTAGAATTTATTTAAGAATGAAAATAATTAATCAATCGATATATATATATTGGCATCACTCGAAAATAACAACAATTATATGTAATGCCTAAAATAATATGAACATTTCATTAAAAACAATATGCAATTGTAAAAGTAACAACATCTAATATTTCTCCCAAAATGTAAAGGTAAATTGTGAAAATGAACTCTAACATCACACAACAATTGAAATGACTCAATTCTACAAGCTACAGTAATTAATAATCACAGAAACAAAGGAAATAATTATGACAAAAAAAGAAGCAGAAAATCTCCTAGGGACTGAGCTTGAAGCCTCGAGAAGTTACTACTAAGAATACTAAGAACATGATTACAAAGAAAGCACTATTTTTCTCATCAATCACAGTACTAAATATACAACATCATCGTAGCGAAAATACTCTGTCTTCAATAAAAATGACAATGTCCAAATGAAATTTAATGTTTGGAAATTCACAACCAATTTCTTTTTCACCTAGCTATCAGCCTTATATAACATAATATGAAACTAACACATGAGAGCGAATCCTCAAAATCAGAAGATCCCGAGGATTTCTCAACTAATAATCAGATTTACACCATAGAATTAGCTGGATTCTCGTTTTCTTTCACTAAACCACGCAATCAAGAATTGGTCTTATTTCTTTCTTTGGTCACTCGTGTTCCATCGATTGAACAAAAAATGTCCAATTCTGATTTTTTCACATAAACACAAGAAAAAGTTAGTTTTTATGCTAAAATCATACAATTTCATAACAATTCGTTTTATTCAACTTTCACGATCTATTCTTCTAGATTTTTTCCAAAAACAAAGATAAATACATAAAAATAAATGATTAATCAAGCGGATATGAGGATAAAAACATACCTTTTCTATGACTCAACACATTTCTATGATACACAATCCCTCATGAAATCTGGTAACCACCTTCCTGCAGTAACTCACCTTCAAATTTCCCCTACATCCCCTATCTCGGGCAATCCAACCCTTGGAAAGGATTCCTCATATCATAAATTACAAAAGCAAGGCATATACTTGGCTCAAAACCATCATACCAGTCATAAGATGCTCATGTAAATCAATGGACACTATTTCGTACCATTGTCCCACAATGGCCCTACTCTTGAAATGTTTTACCAACATACCACTACCTATTTCAATTCCTTTTGTTGTTTCTACTAATTCTTGTGGTTAATTTTAACCATCCAATCGAGAATTTCCATTCTTTCCTGTACCAAGCACATAATCCCCATTAGACTCTCAAAAAATTGAAATAAACTCAAAATAATACCTCATTGGTAGATTTTAAATAAGGTACATTTGAAATAATTTCAACTTTCTGTCACAACAAGTCAAACTAGTTGTTTGACCAATCATCATGTATAAACATATCACATCCAGTTAGCTCAAAATGAAACCATCATAAATTAAAATCATGAATCACATGAAATAATAATAAAACATAATCATAAATCACATGTAACCATTATAATTCATAATCATAGATCATATGCATAATAGAACCGAAATAGAATATCGATAATTAACCTTCATCGATCCTTACTTCTACCTTTTTTATTTGTGTACACACATGGGATCATTTTCCACACCTGGAAATCATCGAGTGCCTTTGCATCTCTTCAATCACGTACATATGCACACAATTTACATCACAATGTGTACACCCATATATGTGTTGGCTCAGTTACCCCGATTTCAGGGACTAACTCAAGTCATGTAGAGTGTCTCATAATTCTTAGGAGCCGTGATTGAGCTTATTTTGTGTTGGAATTAGTTAGCTTAGTTTAACTCAGTTAAAGTCAGTTAAACTAGTTTCAATTGTTGGAGGAACTAATGAAAGGTTTAGTAGTGAGTTTTATACATTGTGATCAGTGATTTAACTGATAAATAAACCATATTTTAACTCATTCATGCATGATATATGAGTTACACAGTTGATATTGGAGTTCAAGGGAAGTGTAGTATCATTTTTATAATTATCCAGGTTGTACAGATGGTGCATGCAGTCAGAGGAAGACCGTAAATGAATAACGTAACACATTGGAAGATACATCCTATTAAATATGGGATAATTCCAATGTAAACAATGCAAGGAAATACGAACTTGGGCAAGTATAGAATTTGTTATGTATTAGCCAAGGCTAGTCTAGGAAGCAGTGAGAGAGATAGAGATGGTGAAGAGGTTGCTCAAGCTTAACCAAAGAATTGTAATATTCTCATATTTTCTATCTAACGCAATATACAGATAACAAGAGTTTTTAGTTGTGGCTTTCCCCAATAAATCATTGTGTAATGTTTTGATTGAATCCTTTCTCTTGTATGCTTCACGATTTCACGATCTCTTAATTTTTTCCACAGTTGGTAGAGTAGATTCAAGTCTATTGTTTTAGTAAATTTCAATTATCATTTGGAATCTACAAGGAACTTATACTTGTAATGAGAGATGAAATCACAATAGAAGAGTAGAATTTCAGTTTGCCCTTGTAGGTGAATTGAATTTACAATATCTTTATTTAGAGCTTGAAAGATTTCGTTCTATGGCCTGACACTCAAGTATTCCCTTGAGGGTAGCTCAGATTACATATCTTGGAAGGGAAGGATGGAGGAATTTTTCGAATATAATCACCTAAAGGAATTCATAGATCATGATGTCCTGAAGCCTCTAACATATTATGCTAAAGATATAAGAATGTGGAAGAAGTGTGTAGCGAGAGCCAGGAGAAACATCATGGAGGTTATGAGAGACCACATAACATTGGAACTAAATGGAAAATAGAATCCATTTACTATGTGGAAGACTCTTAATGACATATTTGGTAATAGAAATGAAACTAATAAACATGAACTAATGAAGAAATTGAGAATCGAAGACAAAGGCTATGAGGTAGTCTTTACAGATGGGAAAGCCTACCTCAAGAGTATTTCTTCAATTCAAATCAAGAAATTTGGTGTGATGATAGAGAGCCTATATAGAGTAGAGGAATATTCATGAATAATATTGAGGAGAAATGAATTGATTAGAGATGTTGTGGTTGAGAGGGAGCATGAATTAGCTCTCAAGAGGAAGCCACACCGAGTTGGAAGTTGGGTTAACCACAAGGAGGATAATGAGGAGGGCCATTCAAGGACATTCAGTAGGAGAGGAGCTCATTCCAAGTGGGAAAATGGATAACATGAACCCATATCTCTAAGAGTGAGGTGGGGTGATGTATATCCTTAGTGCAAGAGTTGCAGAAATTTAAGCTAGGTCAATTGAGGTGTTTTTTGTCTCGTGGATCATTACCTTCCTACAGGGTCCTAAAATATTCAGCAGAAGAAGTATAAATTTAATTGAGATACTCAGAGGTGCTGAGGAATGTTGCAGTTAGAGCAAGAGGCTCAGTAGACGAGTCAACAACAACACAATTTTCCTAGGAGACAAATGCAAATTTATTGAGTGATTATTTTTTATTTTTTATTCTCAATTGTAGATGTTGTAGTAGCAGCAACAATAGTGAGAGGTGTTGCATGTGGTATATTCAAAAGGTGCTATATTTGGGTATATGTGAATCCATTTCTTATTGAGATGGATTGTTGAAAATAGAAAAAAGAAAATTTTAAAATTGCAACAAGAAAATCTTAATTTAATTTTCCCTTGAATTAAATTAGGAGACAATTGTAATTCCACATCACAAGACAACTTGTACTCGCTAACAAAGTTGGATTGAATTAGTTGGCTCAGTTAATTTCATTTGAGGGAATAAATTGGGTCATTTAGAGTGTCTCTTACTTTTTAGGAGCCCTGGTTGAGTTTATTTGTGTTGTAATTAGCTAATTAATTCAGTTTAACTGAGTTAAGGTCAATTAAACTAGTTCCCATTGTTGGAGAAATTAGTGGGAGGTCTACTAGTGATTTTTCTACTTTTTTATCAACAATCTAAATAATAAATCAACCATAAATTAACTCATGCATGCATGGTCTACGAACAACCATTTCAGATTACAGTTCAAGGGCAGTGTACTATCAATTATATAATTATCTAGGTTGTACATATGGTGCATTCAGTCAGAGAAAGATCTTAAAGTAACTACAAAATCTTATCCAGGAAAATTTCTATTAAATAGGGTCTAACTTCCAAGGAGACAGTGCAAGGAAATATAGACTTCAAAAAGCATAAATTGGTTAACTACTTTCCAAATATTGTCTAGGAAGCAATGAGATAGATAGATATAGTGCAGAGGTTTCCTCGGCTTGAGAAAAGATTTGTAATATACTCATATTTTTCTGAAAAATTAAATATACAGAAAGCAGGGGTTTTTACCTATGCCTTTCCCAGGAAATCATTGTGTGTTTTTTTATTGAATTCTTTCTCTTGTATGGTTTGTGATTTCATGATAGTTTAATTGTTTCAGCAGTTCATAGAGTAGATTCAAGTCTATTATTTTAGTAAATTGAAATTAGAAATTTGAACTACAAGGAATTTCAACACATTATGAGTAATGAATAATGGATTTGGGATTCTAAGTTGGGTAAATTAAGAAATAGGATGGTTGTGATTACTAGGTTAGGAGAGAAATAAATGTGAGGAAAAATCAATAAATGATCACATTGTCGCGAGGTTGTGAAAGCTTGTTCTAGATTTAGGTAAAAAGTGCATATGTTTAGAATTAGTGAAATATCTTGTCCTTGATTTCAAGAATTGGTTATGTTTAAATTTCCTATAAATTGTAATATTTTTTAAGAAGAATATCAATTTAGTTGTGGGGTTTTCTCAAATGAGATTAATTATCTCTCAAGGATCTATATTCTACTTGTTATCATAGCTATAGGTGAGAGAGTTGATGGATATAAGTGTTGAGTTCGTGCCTAGAAAAAATTATTGTGTTATAGTTTTTTTGAAGTTGTGTGACATTCTATGTGTGAGTGAATCTATGCAAGAGTTGATTTGATGCATCGGCCATTGTGTAGAGCTTTGGAATAGAAGCATTATTTGGGAGCATTATACATCAAAATATAAGTGTTCAAACTAGTGCTATGAACACTATAGTATAATTTTTTTTTATTTTGGTTGCTTGAATAAGCGAGTTCCAAGGTAGCATGCGATTTGAAATTGTTAAATGTTCGTGGTCACATGGAATTCACATGGAAAAGAGTGTCGTGACAAAAATAATTATTTCAAACTATAATAATTATTCTGAACTATAGTAGAGGATTTCCTGAAAATGTTGTTAGGTGGAGTTGTGCATATTGATGCTTGCGATATCATTTTTAGCGATGTTCTACATAAGGTTCAAATGTGAGGATTCCATGCAAAGGGTTTCTCTATTGAAGATAAGTATTGGAGCTTGTTTCAAGTGTTGAAGAAAGGTGTTGAGAAAGAAGAGTCCACTTCAGTATTTTAAGAGAGGGTATCACATTTAAGGTGTCTCTAAACAATAAAAGGTAATTAATATTTTTAAGTTGATGGATTTATTATTTTTAATGTGTCGATAAATAGCTAATCCTTTGGTGGAATCCTATTTACTATAATCAACCAATTTGGAGGTTGAAAACTATATGAATTTTAAAACTAAATTGCAAACATTGATGGAAGGATACAATGTTTGGAAGATTGTGTATGGAGAAGAAGTTAAATTAGAAACTTGTTTCACTATGGATGCATTAATTCAAGATTGGAATAAATGAGAAATCAAGGAAAAATTACTTCTAAGAATGCATGTCAAAGATAATAGTATACCTCACATCAGATACTACAAGACATCAAATGAAACATATGCAATATTCAAAGATCTGTATGGATATAATAATACAAATTGAGTCTTATTTTTTAAGAGTAAAATTATCTTAGTAGAAATGGATTAAAATAGAAGTATTAGAAATTTTATTTCAAGAATCAAAGAATTTAAGAACAAGATAGGTTATATAGGTAAGAAGGTATCTAACATTGACTTATTCACCAAACTCTAAATGGTATGACAGATGAATAACAAATGTCAATAGGTCATGCAACATGGGAGAGGGTTGCTATTTTCGATGAGTGGTTAGGTATAAGTATGCAAGAGGAATATAGGAAAAATAAGCTTAATCAAATGCCTCAATGTTCTAATCTAGGATTGGTAGTGACAGGAACAAATATTTTCAGAAGAAAGTCACTAGAGGAAAGTAAAGGATGAAAGCTACATAATAATCCATTTCAAGTACCTCCACTAGTAATAAAAAATGAAAATATGAGGAGAAATGATGATTATTACTATACTAATAACATTATATACTTTCCTAAAAGTTTTCCTAAAATAAGGTATAAGCAATTGAAACATAGAAAACATGCATGACATTTTTTTAATAATGATGCCTCCCTAACTAATGAATTCGAAAATATGTTGTTTGTTTCTAATGTTTTCTTATATTATGAAAAAAGATCTATCGATTCCTAGTTCCTATATTTTGGTGCATTAATTCATATTTTTTTATCAAAAAGACTCGTTTGATACATTTCATGAAAACATTAATAACACACACAGTTATCTAGGAGATAATAAATCTGATAAAATAAAAGGTAATATATATATATATATATATATATATATATATATATATATATATATATATATATATATATATATATATATATATATATATATATATATATATAAATAATATTAGAGAGACATATTCAATATGTCATTTATGTACCATGTATAAAAGAAAACCTAAGTCTGGTATCCACTATTGCAAACCAAATTATAATTGTTGAATTTGTGAAATATCATTGTGTACTGAAGGATATGAAGCATCACCAAAAAAAAATTGCATCAGTAGTAAGAGTTGGGGGAGATTATAAGTTTGATGTAACTAGGAGAAACCATCAATAATTGATATCTACATCCATTTCAAATTAATAGCTATGGAATGGAAGGTATGGACATTTGAATCATAATGATCAATTTTTTATTTAGCAGAAATATATTGTAAAGGGTCTTCAAAATATAAAGTATAGACATATTTACTATGAAGTATGCATAATATGTAAATAGGATACGGAAGAATTTTATATACACACAAAAAGAAGAAACATGAAAATTTTTAATTAATATGTATTAATATATATGGTCCCATGCAAGCAAGGTCTCTTGGAGGACCATATTGTTTTCTTATTTTTATTTAGATAGTACTACATATACTTGGGTGTATTTTATCAGGAAGAAAAGTGATGTATTTAAATGTTTGAAACAATTCAAAAATATGGTTTAAAAACAAAGAGAAATGTAAATCAAAATTTTAAGAATGGATGAATAGGGGGAGTGTATATTAGAAGCATTTAAACATTGAAAAGGGAACATAATTCTAAAATGTGCAACTTTGCACATACACCCCAACAAAATGGAATAGATGAGAGAATGCACATTAAATTAATTAAATGGGATCAAAGTATGATCAAAGGTAAATTTTTATCTAATTATTATTGGGTTGAAGTTATTTATAAAGTTGGATATCTAAAAAACAAAATTCCAACTAAATTTTTAGAATGTAAGACACCATTTGAAGTGTATTTCGGTTTTAAACTTGAAGTTATAAATATTATATTTTTTTGGAGTATTGGATTCTAACAAATTCCTAATTTAATATTCCAAAATGGAAAAGACAAAAATATAGAACATCTATAGAATTCCAAATAATCAAAACATGAATATAACACTAAAATATAGAAAATGTTGGAAATATGTTGCAACATTAAGACATTATAACCATGAGCAGAAATAGCTTAGTCATGTCATTATAGAAAACAAAAATATAAAGTAAATATTTCTACAAAGAGTATGTACTAGAGCCAACAATAAGTGGTTGAAATAGACTAATGAAAACTAGCACTGGAAATGTTGTGCTGCTACTACTGATGTTGCTATTGGAAACTACTGATACCGAGAAGAATAACCATGTGTAGGAGGCTACTGGAGTGCTTGGAATGATCTGATATTTTAACCATAGATGCTACTCAGAAAACCTATAACAACTCAGAAGTGGTTTGGCTAGATTTTAATTTTGGATTTTCGGGTCTTTTTGGGTTTCCAATTGCACCCATGTTGGCTGACTTACGCAATCCTCCTGCGTAACTAATTTTTTGGGGCTGATTTGATTATATAAATACTAAAGTATAACCCAATCATCTCAATACATGAACGGCTGTTCCTGTCCCTTGAATTCCAAGCTAGAAGCTTGAGATCTACCTCATCCTTCCTTTGATCAAGTTGCAGTTGCACACTGCACAATTGCTAGAATGGATTGCGTTGTCAAGGAGGGTGAAGATGTAGCTTGCTGATGAATAATGAAATATAGCTCCCATATGATATAAATAATCTCACCAAAGGGAGAGAAAGACCCCTCACAATATTCCAGGATGAAATACTTGGAACTTCCTTCCTCCCTTAGATCTGTTTGGTTGGACTACGTAATTCCTAAAGGAACTACTACTTCGTGCAGGTATGATATGATGGCATGATTTAAGATATCACAATGTTGCTCCTCGAAGACCAAAATGGAAGAAAAAGATGAAAGGATGAACCCTCCACTGGTTTCTTAGCTGAAATGCTAAGAACTACCTTCCTCCTCTCAAATGATAAGATAGGAATGTGTAATTCTTGAAGCTATATATGAAAAAGAGAGGGGATTACTGTGGCACCAATGCCAGATTATGAATAACTACTTAAAATAAAATTCTTAGAGTAGGCACCTCAATTCCCTCATGGGTAACGGTGGGCTTCCCACTCGAGAACACCTATGTGATAAACAACATGACAGACTTAGCCAAATAGCTGAATTGTGCAGAGAGTTTCAAACGACAATAAAATATGAAATTAAAGAATAATTTTCTTTGCTTCCCTAACCTTCCTTATATTGTTGTGAGCTTTCTCTAGCCTTGCCCCACCACATAACTATGTTGCACATGTGGCCACTAGTCTCCATGATGATTGTGTTGTCTCTCCATGATCTCCATGATCTCTACATTTACTTTCCACTCCTCCATCACGTGTGCATTTAATGCACCACTTAATCCATAACTGCATCATTAATTCTCTATGATCTTACTTTTATTCCTCCATTATCTCCATCATCCTCCCCATTATTCTCCATAATCTCCACTCTTCCTTCATTAATTAGCTGCTCCACTACTCCATGTTGCAGATCTACTACCTACTAATCCACATTCACACAAAAAAGTGGATTTTATTCATCTATGGGGTTTATGGGTCCCTCCATCCTTTTATTTACTTAACTAAGTAAGAAAAGTAAGAACTCTAATATTCCATTTAACTGATGGAAAATTGGGAATATCTTAGTACTCCCCCCCAAAATGTTGTTTATCCTCAGGCAACAGCAAAATTGAATGCTACAATAATCCTCCTCCATCCAAATAGAATCCCCATATGGAAGGTATCCCCATCTAGTCCAATGTGTAATGAATGCCCAACTCAAAAGTTGTCTCTCTAGAATGTCTAGAATGGCTTCCAACTATATAGCTAGATGCATCTTGCCACCACTCAACCTCCAAGTGGAAACCATTTGTTGTTCCTGAGCCTCTCCTTTGCATGATACATATGAATTGAAGTGGTTCTTCCCCTCAAAGTAAATTCCCAACTCATGAACCATCTCTCCAACCCATGTTACATGGAGTAGGAAGTGCCTCTCCATGCTCCCATCATTGACCTTGTTAGCCTTGCTTGCTCCAAGCATCATATCAACAGTGTGGAAAATTGGAAATAGATACATATGGGTTGGAATGTAAAATTTTGAACCATACTCTCTCAATAATAGCCACCGCAAGAATTCCTCTTGTTGCCATATCAGCTCATCATCATACCAAGTATGGTGAACATACTCTTCTAAAAAAATCCAACATAGTAAGGCCTCTTGTTTCCATCCCCCCTCCGAATCATGCAAGGTATGGGAGAAAGTCAGACCATACTCCCCCAAGAGTAACCAAAGAAGAAATGACCGTTGCTGCCACCTCACATCATCATGAAAGCCATGGAGCAACAACATATTGATTGACATGTACAATGTCACATCATCCGAACATAACCAAGCTTCCTGCTGCCACATAGTTTGAGTGCCATGTAATGTTCCAAACAATAACAGACCCATTGACATATGTTATGCCATGTGATGGCCAAAATATCTGAAAAATAGCCAGCGCAACCATCCCTCCTACTGCTGCATCACCTCAGTATTGTGCAAGGCATGGAACATACCAACCTGAAATATTGAGTGGTAACCATACTCATCCAAGAGAAGCCAACGCATCCATGCTTCTTGCTGCCATGTCTCATATATCTATAATTAGCTCACCAACCTCTTGCTCATCATCCTCAACCATCCATCCAATTGTCAGTGATGACTCATATCATGCTCCAACTTGGTATCCACCCAATGGAGAATACCATCCTCCTCAATCTGATGATATTTGCACTCCATGATATGTTGAAGTGCATCCTCTTTTAGGTTACTTAATGAGTACCTCTCATCGATGACCAAATAGATTCCATAAGATTATGAATATGTTGTAGGTAGAAACTTCTTTTTGAGCTATGAGATGCTCATCAAGAAGGCTTCATCATGATAATGGAAAATTCTATCCATGATACGATGTCTACCAACTATCATTTGTCCTTGCAATGCTTCATGAGTGAAGTTTTTCGTCGTCGTAATTTTGGAAGAATAGTTAGGTCTCAAACCTATCACTCACCAATGATAGCACACTTGCTTAATATCCTATGTGATGGTGCATCTATTGTCTCATGACCATGCACAATGTTGAACTCATATCTTGACATTGTACTGATTAGGACTATGCTTATCTTATCTTCTGAAACTCCACACTTCAACACAATGTGTTGTGTGTAGCTCAATACTGAGCAACTGGGATGGCTATACATCTCCTTGAAAAAGTCAAGGGTCCTCTGTGTAGTGATAGTTTGCTGCTCCAAATCAGCAGGGTTCTCTAACCCTTGGTTATGCAATTGCCCTGATGGAATTATCCCACAAATCTCAAACTGAAGTGCTGAAATAGCATGGGATGGAAATGTTTGCAAACCTTGGATCATCTGAAATTTGGGAACATCTTGCAAAGCTACAAGAGTTCCTCCAACTGGTGCAATGGCTTCTCCAACAAGCCTAGTGATGGTGACGCTTTGATGCAAAAGATGATACCTGGCAACATTGTAGGAGTTTTTTCCACATGTTGTATAGTGGAGAGAAATGTGGCCGAATTGTTACAGCTAGTGTCAATACCTTAGCCGATTGTATTATTAGACCAAGCGAGAGTCGGTGAGAAGTCGAATAGATCAGTTAGTCTAGCCTTGTTATACCCGCTTAGTTGAATTATTTTAATTAGGCTCTTGATTTCCTAAACGGTCTCTCGCAGGAACCGAAGAGTCATATTTTTGTGTATATAATTGTAATCCTCGTATGCAGAGAGAGAGGAGAGCAAGGAGATGAAGGGGATATTTCTGCAATAACCTCTGCAAAGGGAACAATTTGCTTCCGGTTGAATAAAATTAAGTCCTGTTCATTTCAAACCGCCTATATTTATAATTGTGAAGAATGGTTTAACTGTGGGGAAATTGTGTAATGGTAATTCCGTTCTCTGTCCTTGAATTCCCTTAATTTATTTGAACAAACCTTGCTAAATCCATGCTACCCGCAAGCGGGCCTCTGCAGAAGAAGTGTGGCCGTGAACACTATTTAATTAGGTAGATTTCCCGCTTTATAAAGAAATACGGGTGTTGTTTTCAAAACTGGAACCGTGGTCTGGATGCGAGTTAAAAAAAAAAGAAATAACGTAACCCCGCATTAACCTCGGTCAATCACTGTAGCAAAACCCCGGTGGTTTTGGAAGGCAGGTTGCCCATATCGCACCACTTTCGTGGAGAAGGTGGTATTCTCTGAATCGAAGCGATTCCATAGAACCACTGACACATGGCATTGGACGGGAGTACAAAACCACCTTTCCGTATTCCCATCGCACGTTAAAGCCAGTACGAGTATGCCGAGCGATATCGACAAGGGCCGTCAATCTGGCGCAGAGTCATTGGACAGTGGTCGCTTGAAAAAGATGCGCGAGGTTTAACCTAAGGTACAAGCATACTTTTTATTGGTTTTTGGACATAGAGGTGGGCCTGGAGCAAGAGTCCCATTGTAAAGTTTGATTTATATGCGTGGAGTATTAAAATAAGTTTTGAAGACTAATAATAAGTCCGGAAAGGCCTAATCAAGGTTCGGGGATATAATATAAAGTTAAATATTATGGATAGTATTATTTATCAAATTCTGCGAATTTGATAATAAATAAAAAGAATTAGACCACGTGGAGCAAAAGGAAAAATAGACAGAGCCACGTCCCCATGGACCAGCTCTCCGTTGGCAGACCTTTCAGTGTTGTTGCATCATTTTTGGTATCAGAGTTGTTGTCTGAAGTTATTTTCTGACATGGCGATCCGATTTGGTAGAGGTGCTGGCAGAAGAAGACCTATTGCCAACGCTGAGGTGTTGGGAATGTTGCAGAGGGTCGAGGCCAGAATAGATGCCATGGAGTGAAGATAGCTCAGGGAGATCCCGGGAGCCATCAACGAACCCGAAATGGACGAAGTGTTAAGAAAAATCCGAGTTTCTCCCGACATGAGGCTCCTTAGAACCGGTTTGGGGTCTGCAATTGCTTAAGCCTAGAATTGAAGTGTCAAGCTATGCAGGGGACCGAATCTAGAAGAACTAGTAGATCGGATTAATGAAATGAACAAATGCTTTGATTATGAAGAAATAAGTGAAGATAAGAAGGTCAAGTTTGCGTATCAAAGTCGAAGGACATGCTGCACCTTGGTGGGATGGAGTGGCAGGAAGAAAGAAGGAGAGTTAAGAGCTACCTATCAAGAGCTAGACCGTAATTATGGCTAAATTAAAGGTAAATTTTTTTTCCTAGTGATTACGTTCGACGTTGTACAAGCAAATGCGTAATTCCGAGACAAAGGTTGCCGACAAAGTAAAAGAATACACAGAGGAATTCTACAGAGTAAGCATAAGGGCGGTGGAAATTCCAAGACACCAGAGAAGAATGCCAGATATGTGAATGGTCTCAAGCTGGAGATCCAAGATGAGATTGGTCTCCTGTCTCCTAAGACAGTGGAAGAGGCCTACCAGATGGCCTTGAAAGCAGAGGAGAAACTCCTGAGGAAACAGTCTGCCAAAAAGAGAGGTACTTTCCAAGGGAAGGGAAATCAGGGTGGTAGAGGAAAGCCTGCTACACCCAGGGATGGAGCTAACAGTAGCTCACCTCAGAATGCATCTACATAGGATGATGCAAGGGGCAGAAGGGGTTCTTACAGAGGAAAGGGAAGAGGAGGCAGAGACAGAGGTAGAGGTAGAGAATTGAGGTGTTATAGGTGTCAGCAAGTGGGACACAAGCACTATGAATGTCTAGAGAATGTGGGTGCTGGTCCAAGGAATGTTGTTGTTTCCTAGGCTGGAGAAGAGGTATAAATTGAAGAATAAATTCTTCCATAGAGGGGAGAATCCTTGGTGGTGAATAAGATCCTGTTGAAGCAAGCCAAGGAAGTCGCTAAGCCTGCGCAAAGGAAGACTTTGTTTAGGAGCATATGAAAAGTCCAAGGGAAATGCTGCCAGCTATTCATTGATAATGGTAGCACAGACAATCTGGCTTCCACTGAGGTAATAGAAAAGTTGAAGTTGAAAACAAGGGAGCATCCAACTCCCTACAGGGTGTCCTGGCTGCATAAAGGACATCAGCTAGTTGTGAAAGAACAGTGTGAGATAGAGTTGCAAATGGGAAAATATAAAGATAAGGTCCTGTGTGATGTAATGCCCATGGATGTGTGTCATATACTGTTGGGTAGGCCTTGGCAGTTTGACAGAGTAGCAGTGCATGATGGCAAGAAGAACACTTACAAGTTCTTCAAAGATGGGGTACATCATACATTGATACCCATGGAAGAAGGAGAGCCATCCAGCAGAGTGATTGATCCAAAGACCTTGTTGCTGAGTGGGAAGGAATATCTATAGCAGATAGAAGAAGAAGAGGTAAGCTTTTCTTTATTTTGCAAGCCTAAAGTAGTTCTTACTTCTACAAAGATTTATGATTTACTAGTAGAAATCCAAGAGATGTTAGATGATTACGGTGACATTGTTGTGGATTATTTACCTGATGAGTTGCCACCAGTGAGAAAGATCATCCATCAGATGTATTTCATCCCTGGTTCAAATCTTCCAAATAAGGCAACCTACAGAATGACTCCCAAGGAAAATGAGGAAATCAGGAGACAAGTACAGGAGTTGGTGGACAAGGGGCTGATTAGAGAAAGTCTGAGTCCATGTGCAGTACCAGCAGTGTTGAGCCCAAAGAAAGATGGGAGATGGAGGATGTGTACTGATTCCAGAGAAATTAATAAGATCACAATCAGGTACAGATTTCCTTTGCCCAGAGTTGAGGATTTGATGGACTGTTTGAGTGGTGCTAAATATTTCTCAAAGATAGATTTGAAGAGTAGATACCATCAGATTAGAATAAGAGAGGGTGATGAGTGGAAAACTGCCTTTAAAATAAATGAAGGATTGTATGAATGGATGGTTTGGGTTTTCAAATGCACCAAGCACTTTTATGAGACTTATGAATGAAGTATTGAAAGAATTCATTGGTAAATTTGTGATAGTATATCTCGATGATATATTATTTTTTCGAAGAACTAGAGAAGAACATTTAAGGCATATTAATCATGTTTTGAAGAAGTTGCACCAAGAGAAACTACCGATAAATCAAGAAATGCTCATTCATGAAGGAAGAGTTATGTATTTTGGGTTTGTTGTTTCGCGTAAGGATTAAAGATGGACCTAGAAAAGGTTAAGGCAATTGTGGAGTGGTCACCTGTCGAATGTCTTTGAGGTAAGAAGTTTCCATGGACTTGCTAGTTTTTACAAGAAGTTTATAAGAAACTTTAGTAAGATTAATGCACCCATAATTGAGACAATAAAGAAGAGAAAAAAACCACTTAAGTGGACTGTGCAGGACTTAAGTGGACCGTTGAAGCTGAAATATTTTTAATCCGTCGAAGCAATTTCTACCGCAGAAGCTCGTTTTGATTCTACCCGATTTTACAACCATTTAAAGTAAAATGTGATGCCAGTGGAGAGGCCATTGGAGCTGTGTTGAGTCAGGATGATAGGCCTGTGGCATATTTCAGTGAGAAGTTGAATGACACCAGAAGAAAGTATTCCTCTTATGAGAAGGAATTCTATGCAATTGTTCATGCACTAAAGAAGTGGAGACATTATTTGATGTCCAGGGAATTTGTATTATATTTTGACAATCATGCTTTGTAGTATATTGTACAGCAGCCCAACTTGAAACATAAGCATGCTAAATGGGTTGAGTATCTCCAAAGTTTTAATTTTTTTTTGAAACATATAAGTGGCCAAGCCAATAAAGTAGTTGATGCTTTGAGTAGGAGGCACATGCTTGTTCAAGAAACAAATTTTGAAGTTGTAGGGTTTGATTTTCTGAAAGAATTGTATACAGTAGATCTAGATTTTAAAGAAGCATTTGAGGCATGTAGTAACCCTGTCTTAACAGATAGAAGCCAGTGGCTGGATTATTTCCTACAGGAGGACTTACTATTTAGAAGAAGCCAACTATGTGTACCAAAATGTTCCATGAGAGAAACTTTGATCAAGGAGAAGCATAGTGGTGGACTTGCTGGGCACTTTGGTACTAATAAGACTTATGAGTAGCTAAGTCACTTTTATTTCTCGCCCAAGATGAGGACAGAAGTAGATAATTTTGTAAAGAACTGCAAAATCTGTCAGTATGCTAAATGAAGGAGCTAGAATGCAGGATTGTGCACTCCCTTACCAATCCCAGACAGGCCTTGGGACATGGTGAGCATGGATTTTGTTCTAGGATTTCCCAAGACTTAGAGAGGGAATGATTCAGTCTTTGTTGTGGTGGATATATTCTCCAAAATGGCACATTTTATTCCATGTTATAAAACTAGTGATGCCACCCATGTTGCTGACTTGTTCTTCAAAGAAGTTGTTAGATTGCATGGGTTGCCCAAGAGTATTGTTTTATATAGAGAAACCAGATTTTTGGGGAAATTTTGGAGGACACTGTGGAAGAATCTTGGTACCAAACTAAGTTTCAACTCAGCTTATCATCCTCAGACTGATGGAAAAACTGATGTAGTGAATAGGAGTCTGGGAAATTTGTTGGGATGTCTTGCAGGAGAACATCCCAAGTAGTGGGATCATATTTTTCCCCAGGCAGAATATGCATATAATGACTCACCAAACAGAAGCACAGGGCAGATTCCATTTCATATTGTTTATGGAATGCACCCCAGAGGAATATCAGAATTAAGGAATCTAGGAAGAGTAGAGCTAAGGAGTGCAGATGGTGAGGAATTTGCTTCAGAAATCCAGGCCATTCATGAACAAGTGAAACAAAAACTACAAGGAAGCAGCATCAGATACAAAATAAGATAAAAATTGAGCAGAAAGGAAGTCCATTTTGAAGTAGGAGATCAGGTTCTGGCACAGTTGAGGAAGGAGAGATTCCCAATGAAGCAGTACAATAAATTGAAGTTCAAAAAGATTGGGCCATGTCAGATACTTAGGAAGTTTTCTGAAAATTCTTATGAGATTGAATTACCTCCTGATGTTGGAATATCTCCCATTTTTAATGTTGTAGATTTGTACAAGTATGAGGACAATGGTGCAGAAGAAAGAACAGCAGACAAGGAACAGATTGAGTGGAGATAGCAGCTACCTCTAACATAGCCATTGCAACCAGAGAAAATATTGGATAGAAGATGATTCAGGAGGACCAGAGGACAAGAGTACTTTCAGTACTTGATCAAATGGAAGGATAGGCCAGAGGAAGATGCCACTTGGATGGCTGAAGAAATGTTGCAGAAGATAGGAAGATCAGTGAAAGAGCTCATGGACACGAGCCCATGAAGAAGATTACCCTCGGGAGTCTGATGCAGGGGCATTAGACACTGGCCAGCAATGTAGGAGTTTTGTCCACATGTTGTGGCTAGGGGGGGGGGGGTTTGGAAAAATTCGAATTGTTACATCTAGGTGTCAATACCTTAGCTGATTGTATTATTAGACCAGTTAGAGTCATAGAAGTCGAATAACCTAGTTAGTCTGGCTGTTACACTCCAGTTAGTTGAATTATTTTAATTAGGCTATTGATTTCCTAAACGGTCCTCTCAGAGGAACCGAAGAGTCATATGTTTGTGTATATAATTGTAATCCCTCGGATGTAGAGAGGAGAGGAGAGGAGAGCAGGAGAAGATGGGAGATTTCTGCAATAAACTCTATGTATGGAACAATTGCTTCTGGTTGAATAAAAATCAAGTCCTATTGATTTCCAAACTGCCTATATTTATAATTGTGAAGAATGGTTTAACTGTGGGGCAATTGTGTAATGGTAATTTCGTTCTCTGTCCTTGAATCCCCTTAATTTACCCGAATAATCCTTGATAAATCCATGCTACCCGCAGGCAGGTCTGTGCAGAAGAAGTGTGGCCATGGTACTATTTAATTTGGTAGATTCCCACTTCATAAATAAATAGAGGTGTTGTTTTCAAACCGGAACCGTAGTCTAGACGCGAGTTAAACAAACAAAGGAATAACGTAACCCCGTGTTTACCCTGGTCGATCACTGTAGCAAACCGTGAGTGGTTTCAGAAAGTGGGTTGCCCATATCGCACCACTTTGGTGAAAAGGCAGTATTTTCTGAATCGGAGCGATTCCATAGAACCGTTGACGCATGGCACCAGACGGAGGTACAAAACCACCTTTTCGTATTCCCATCGCGCGTTAAAATCTGGCGCTGGGGGCCGAGCGATATCGACGAGGGCCATCGATCTGGAGCAGGGTAATCAGACGGTGGTCAAGCGACGAAGATGCATGAGATTTAACCTAAGGTACGGGAAAACATTTGATTGGCTATTGGACGTAGAGGTGGGCCCGGAGTGAGAGTCCCATTGTAAAGTTGATTTATATGCAGGGAGTATTAAAATAAGTTTTGAAAACTAATAATAAGTCTGGAAAGGCCTAATCAAGGTTCGGGGATATAATATAAAGTTAATATTGTGGATAGTATTGTTTATCAAATTCTGTGAATTTGATAATTAATAAAAGGAATTATACCACGTGGAGAAAAAGAAATAATAGACGGAGCCACGTCCCCATGGACAAGCTCTCCATTGGCAGACCTTTCAGCATTGTTGCGTCATGGTTGCTCCTCTACTGCTGCACTAGTGCTGGTATCTACCTTCTCCTCCTCATGCATCTCCTAAATCATGCATGGTACTCTCGATGTCAAGTGATTATGACCAACTTGCAAAGATGCAAGTGCTCCTTCATCTGATGCAAGTACTTCTAGAGCTGGTGGTGGTGGAAGTTGCTCCTCTTCCAGAGTGATAGTGCTAACATCTTCCCTTTTTTATTAATGTCCTACCTTATCAATGTTTGGAAATATCTCTATGGAATGTACCTCCAATTTCCACCTATCAAAATTCTTAATCAGCCTTTGTGTGAAGTCGGCATAAGAGGTCACTCTTGCATGTTTTATATGGTTGAACCACCGATCATTTTCTCCACCCTCAAGGTGCAGCGCTGCAATCTAAACAAATTCTCTTTCTGTTATTGCGTGTAGCTAGAATAAATTACATAACTCCTCCATCTAATCCTTTTTTTTTCTCTTGGATGACCCATCAAATGTAGGAAAGAAGAATCTATTATGTATGTGCCTTTTTCTTCTATTAGTGTTGCGGGGTCTCTGGTTATACTTGATATAAAAGAAATGTTGGAGAGTTAGAATCTCCTTGAATGGTCTAGATTGATATTTTTACTCTGCAATATATTTACTTAGAGTCTCATGCTCCAAGTTTCCTCCATCTCCATGCCATTCACCTTCCTCTTCAAATAAAGTGGAAATAGTATATTGTTGTGGAGCTCTATGCATTATCAATTTCTTCTGCTACTAATAGGAAGTGCTTGGACCTTCATCATTTTGAAACTCTCCTGAGGTTTCTCTTCACATTACCCTTCTCATTTATTTAATCTCTGTGGAGATATCCTGCATAGATCCAAAGAGAAGTGTGGAAAAAATTAACCCTTCCACCATTGAAGACTTCTTTTTATCTTCTTGTTCTTCTTATTTTTCTAATCTCATGAAGTTCCCACAAGATAAGCCAAATATTATGCTCTAATACCACTATAATATTCCAAAATTTAAAAGATGAGAATGTAGAACATGTATAGAATTCCGAATAAGAAAAACAAGAATATAACACTAAAATCTGGAAAATGTCGAAAATATGTTGCAGCATCAAGACATTATAACCATGAGCTGAAATAGTTGAGTCATATCATTATAAATATCAGAAAATATAAATTACACAATTCTCCATAGAAGATGCACTAGAGCCAACAATAAGTGGCTGAAATACACCAACGAAAACTAGCATTGGAAATGGTGTGCTGCTACTAATGCTATTGCTAGAAACTGCTACTACTAGGAAGAAGAACCATGTGTGGGAGGCTTCTAGATTGCTTAGAATGATATAGGCTTTTAATGACCGATTCTACTCATTAAACACAAAAAAACCAAAAATGTTTTGGCCGTATTTTAAATTTGGATTATCGACCCTTTTTGGTTTGCCAACTGCACCCCTTTTGGCTGGCTTATACAATCCTACAAGGAAATTTCTGAGTTGGGGCTGAATTTATGATGTATCTATTGCAATATCACCAAATCAACTCAATACATGAAGGGTTGATCCCTTCTCTTGATCTCCAAGCTAGAAGCTTGAGATCTAGCTCCTCCTTCCTTTGCTCAAGCTACAGATGTATATTGGACAACTGCAGGAATGGACTGCACTTTCAAAGATGTTGAAGGTCTATCTTGTTGCCGAGTGATTAAACATAGCTCCCAACTAATATAAATAATCTCACCAAAGTGAGGGAAAGACCCCCCACAGGATTCCAAGCTGAAATACTTGGAACTTCCTTCCTCCCTTAGATCTGCCTGGTTGGACTGTGCAATTCCTGAAGGAAGTACTACTGCATGGAGGTGTAATATGATGGCCTAATGGCTGATATCACAATGATGCTCCTGGAATACTGAAACAAAGGCACAAGATGAAAGGATGAACCCTCCATCGGTTTCTTAGCTAAAATGCTAAGAACTACCTTCCTCCTCTCAAACCCTAAGACAAGAATGTGTAATTACTGAAGTTGTATATGAAAAATAGAGGGCATGACTATGGCACCAATATCATATGATGAATTTCTCCTCAAAATAAAATTCTTAGAGTAGGAACTCTAAGTGCCCGGTGGGTAAAGGTTGGATTCCCACTCGAGAACACCCGTGTGCTAAACAACACAGCAGACTTAGGTAAACAACTGAAGCATGTAAAGAATATAAAATGAAAATATAATATCAAATTCTAGATTTATTTTCTATGCTGCCCTCATCTTCCTTATATGGTTGTGAGCCTTCCCTAGCCTTAGCCCACCTCATAACTGTGTTGCACATATGGCCACGAGTCGCCATGAAGACTGCTTTGTCTCTCCATGATCTCCATGATCTCTGCATTTAGTTTGAACTCCTCCATCATGTGTGCATTTAATGCACAACTTCCTCCATCACTACAACATTAATGCTCTATAGTCATACTTTTACTCCTCCACTATCTCCATCATCTTCCTCATTATTCTCCATAATCTCCAATATTCCTTCATTAATGAGATTCCCCACTACTCCATTGTTATGATATACTACCTCCTAACCCACATTCACACAAAAAAGGTGGATTTTATTCATCTTTGGTGTTCATGGGTCCCTCCTCCCTTTTATTTACTTAACTAAGTAAGAAAAGTAGGAGATCTAATATTATAATTAATTGATGGAAAATTTTCAATATTACACCTAAAGAGAATAGCATAAAATTTGATGCCAAATGATCCAAGTGGATCTTCAAACACTAGTGGCTTGGAAAAAGGCTCAAAATACAAGGTGACAAGAAGGTGCAAAACTCATCTTTAGATGGAAGAGCTCGTCGCCCCTATCGCAATAGTACGAATGACACGTCAATCTGAGCTTGAATGAGGAAGTTAGAGAATTTTGAAGTTTTGTTAAAAGCAAGGGAAGTGGGGTGCACAATATGCCACATGGCATCCCAGTGAGCACATGGGACCCACATAGAAACCTTCCAGACCCTGACACATGGTGCTCCTGCATTAGTCCTCAACCTGCACAAGAGACAAAGAAAATATATTTAAAAATCACCATATAAAACAAATAATTTAAAATACATATAAAAGAAAAAATAAATATATTTTAAACGATTATATGGTTTATTATTAATAAGCCAACCCCATACCATACATACACTTGTGCATTAAAAAAAACCACACTAAATACTTCTTAAATGTTATAACCAAACTTGTATGGGCATAAAACAAAAATTTAAATTAACCATATGCCGAATATGGTTGAATGAATATGGTGTCATATCGTTTATATTTAAGCACAAAACAAAGTTAACGAATATGGTGGAAGGAAGTTGAACGAATATGATGGAAATATTTGAATAAAAATCCAACTAATACTAAAATTGGTTAGCATGGTTTGTTGACCTTTGAAACACTTAACCCATATTTAATACATATCCAACAACTATACAATATTCAAATCAAAATTCATATACCATATGCAACAAATCCACCATTAAGTTACATTTAATATCCATTCCTTCAAACAAAAAAATACCAAAAATGGTGGGGTTGGGGGGGTTGGAACCCCTTATCTTCGCACTAGTAACTCTGGCTGCAACCAACACGACCAAGGTGCTTCTTGGGGATATTCACCAACAAACAATATTTAAACCTATTTCCTTTGTCATCCGAGTAGCAATAACAGAGAACGAAGAATGAAGGCTAGAGGCAAAAAGTACGGGGATGGAATTCAATGCAAAGGCAAGACCGGTGCAGATGCAGGCACACAGTTCGAGACAAATTCATGTTTGATGCTAAGGGACACTTTTGATTCCAAGGAGGTAAAATTTTCATAATGTATTAAAATCTATATGTATTTTAACTATAATTTCGTAGGGACCATGATGGTCCGTCCAAATTTTCCTTTCGAGTAGCGGTTTTGCAAATTTCCTGTGGATGAGAATCTTTAGGAATCTTGAGGGAAGTTTTTAGTGTCTTTGGAGGGCGAAATTCACCAGTGTCAGAATGAGGTCAACCTTATACTCATTCTTCTAGAAATTTTGCAAGGATCTCAATGGTGAGATCAGATTCATATTTTGATTTATAGATTTATAGATTCCTTGTGGAACAACATCTTTGAGGAATCTCAGGGGAATATAAAAGATTCCCTAAGGCCCATATTTTCACTTTGTCAGAATTCAGTAAATTGACAGTTAATCCTACACAAGTGACATGAATTCAGTGGTGTAGTCAGATTTTATGTTTGAGCCTTATCATTTTTGGCCACTTTTCACAGTTGGATGTAGGTGTTAGCATTTAGTGAGTGAGTAGTCGATTTCATATCTTTCGACGCCACGATTGCGATGGTGATTTCAGATCCACTAGCAGAGAAACCCATTCTTCAGTCATCTTTAGTGTGAGGTATATGATGCGCTGATTTCATGTATTTATTTGTCTCGTTGCTATGAGATGCATTGTGTTCTATAGATCCCTGCTAATGTTTGATGAGGGATTTTTTTTTTTTTTTCTTGATGTGAGATGTAATTTCTATCATAGAGTGGTATTATTTCTGAGATCCCTTTCCTATCATGTTGGTGGGATACTCATTGTCACGTATATATTTGATTGAGATCCCTTTTTTACCATGCTAGCAAGATGATCATAGTAATTATGTGTTAGTTATTGTCATACTGATAGGAGTCCTTTTTGTGAAAGAGAATTCATATAGTGTAACGTCTCATGGAAAGGTCGAACCACTCCTGCGTGAGGAAATTTTCCTTGTATGATAGAGAAAATACCATCCATGTACATCTACACTATTTCCAGCACTTAATGTAGTGACCTACACCATCTTGACACCAAGGCCTAGAGACGTAGTCTTTCATGGACGAACTCCATTACCAATGTTATCATTATAATTTTTTTTTGAAACTTGGTTAGTTACACTTGTTCCTAATTCATAATTATAGATAGGGTTAGAGTCATTTTTATATTTTTAAAGGTCTAGATCATGGGTTAAAGGTCTCATTCCATCACCAAATTCATTCTTCAAAGATCTTATGCCACGTTTTGAAACCCATTTTTAAAGTTTTTTTTCGAAGATTTAATGAATAAGCCATGAAACCACATTTTCGTAGCATGCTCAGTGTAAAAAGTTGATTCTGCGCTACAAAAATGCTGGTGATTTCATAGCACAAAAACTAGAATTTCAAAATCATGCGCTACGAAATCGAGGATTCTCAGTTTTTGATTTGAGCTGTTAAATCTGTCAAATTAATTTTTTCATGATTAGGTGTCATCCACGAGTTCTCATTCACACATGCAACCATCTATTATAATTATTAGGGGTCATTTGTCATCAAATAGGGGTCAGATTGTCATTGGTCCTTTCAAATTTGAAAACAGTTGGCCATTTTCGACTTCATTTGTCTCATGCAAGACAATAGTGCATGCATGCTTATGTTTTGAAAAATAAATTAGTGGTGAAAGACCAAAGTTCACTGAAAAAATTCAAGCGAGGATGTGAAACTATATTTCAAGCGAGGAAAAACTAAAACAAATTCAAGTGAGGCTGCTCATTCAACAGAATTTTCAAAAGTTGCTATCAAGTGAATTTGAAATTCATTGCTGGTGGAAGCAGGACTGTTATTAAGCAAGGTTGAACTCATTTACCAAGTGAGCCAATTAATTCAACAAGAAGCTCTGATTTCTAATTTGCTAATTTGCTAAAGACACAGGGTTTTCAGAGGGATTGTCACAGAGTTTTGAAGATACAAGGTTTTCAAGAAGAAAATGGCTGAAGAAAGGAGTCATAGGTCTCATAATTGCTTAAGAACAGAACCTGAAGGTGTAGAAGCCCTTACAAAAGACAAGTCTGTTGAATAAGCCTTTAAGAAGGTAGGTTGCTCGAGGTTTTGTAAAAAAGTTCAAGGGGGACACACTCAAGTCACCAAAGAATTTTCCATAAACTTCACAGGATCAAACTCAAAGATTGGATTCCGAAATTTACCAATTTCCCCTAAAATGATATCAGTAGTTACAAAAATTCCAAGGGGAGAAGACAGGTGGTTTAAAAACTTCAGGTTTGACATGGTACCTTGAAAAATCTTTCTAAAACTAGAGTTTACAGAGGTTGAATTGAACAAGGTTGTGCCAAGAAGTTATGTTAAAGATACATTTTCCAATCTGCTCTACAATATTCAGAGGTACTTCACCTGCAAAGGGGGATACCACAAGGTGTATAGCTATCACTTTAAACTCTTACTTCATTTAACAAGGATAATATCTCTATATTTACCTTTTTATCTTGTGAGAAGATTGGCTAAGATCTTTGATAAGGTACAGATGAAATTTGAGTCATGCGAAACCTCATTATTTCACCATGGCTTAGTCAAGTTAATAGTCTTACATGAGCTGCAGTAAAAAAAAGGTATATTGGGTTGAATTCCTCTTTTTGAGTATAATTGGGATTGACTCAATAGGCGTTAGTCCTCAAGCTAAAGAAAAAACTTCATCAAAGATTACTGCCCCCATAGAAACAAAGTCAAGAAGATTTGTCAAGCTAAATTATCGAAAACAAGTTAAAGAACCAATGATAGGAACAACATTGAAAATCCAAAATACTCCTAAATCCACATAGAAGAAGAAAACTCTGGTTAAGGAGATAATTCTAGAGTAGTTAACTAGTAAAATAGATCAAATGAGGTTGACTAGGAGTCAAAGGTTAAAGGAAAAGGGTAACACTGTAGTTACAGAGAAGTCAAGAGGTAATTTGAATGATATACTTCAAGATATTGACATTGAAGAGTCTCCCCTAGTACAAGCAGACTTAATCAAACTAGATACAGGTGGCAACAAATCAAAGAAATTGAAGACATCCAAAATGTTAGATTTCCAGGACGAAGTGGCAGAGTTTATCTTTAAGCCTAGGAAACCCTAAACTAGGCACTCCAAGAAGTTGAAACAGTCAGACATGGAGATAGATCAAATAAGAGGTGAAAGTGCTAATGTTTTTGAAGAAACTACAAATACATCATTTTCAATGCCTGAAGAAGACAGAAATAGGGTTTTCAATATTCAGAAGGAAAATAGCAGCTATGAATATGTCGAAGACAAAATCAGATTGGAAAATAATGAGATTGCTAAGTTGAAGAAAAAATTGAGAGTGCATGCAGAATAAAGTGCGAAATTTGAAAGGATGAAAGTACTGTGGGGGTTGGAGAAAAATCTAAACCCTGAATTAATTGATAGTCAAGCTCAATTCTTCATATGGACCCTACCTGGAATCAAAGAAGAAAAATTCATTAGAATGGTCAATACCAAGCTAAGGGCAAACAATAGAAGGCTTAAGAGGAGAGTAGAAGACCTGGAAATTCAGCTAGCACAGTTTGAAGATCAGCCACAGCTAAAATAAGTGCAAACAGTAAGTGTCATCTCTTAACAAATTTTTGAGGTTATGTGGTAATATCTCATTTTGGAGCTGTTTAAAGTTATGTTTATGGGTTATGGAAGCTGATATACACCTAGAGATATAGTATTAAAGGATTGAAAAATAAAATTTTGGAAGGAAGCTATGAAAAGTGAAGACTCAGTAGTTTCGTAGCGCACTACGAAACCACTGAAGGTGACACATAGCAGTTTCATAACACCTTACGAAACTGCTGTAGGATGCAGTTTGAAAGATTTTTGCAAATTTTCAAAGGTGAAAATGGTTTGGTGTTGAGCTTTGATGCTTGTGGGAGATATATGGAGAATATCAATGAAGATCCAGGGGGTTTGGCACATAAAAATGGAGGTTTGAAGCATGATTTTAAAAGGAAACATATGCGCTATGAAATAAACACACTCAACAATTTCATTGCACAGTAGTATTGGCAGTTTTTGCACCATTTTGGAGGTTGGTATTTGCACAGCTGGAAGGTCGAATTCAAATGAAGGTTATAAGACATTTTCCACATGTTTTTAGCACCAGTTCTTCAGCATTTGGTTCAAATGGACAGAAATGAGGCATTCAACTATTATACAGGAAACATACTCCTATTTTGTAGGAATGGATAAGAAGCAGGTTGATGGGGTCTAACAACAAGAAGATGAACAACATCATGGTCGAAGTCTAGCTGTCAAGCATAGTTTTTAATGATTAGATAAGATTGTTAAAGGTTGTTAAGATATAATAATTAATATTTTGGTCTAGTTGTATTATGACTGTAAGACAGAGAGTTTAATTTTCAGTTTGTAAATGAAGTTTGTTTAGAAGTTGATAGGTGTCAAATTCAAATTTCTTCTCAAATGTTTGGAAGGAATACAAGGATGTAATGACCACTCTATAAGAGGGAAGAAATCTAATTGCACAGGGTTGGAATTTTCATTGAATAAGCATACTTTTTTTGATATCAGAGAACTGTGTTTTTATCTTAATACAAATATTTTTGTTTCATCACTCATGATTCAGAAAGGATTATGGGTGTTTGATTGTCTCATTATGTTTCTCTTTAAATTACTTGCAGTGACATGAATGTATATTACTTATAATTCACTGAAGGTGCTATAACTTCCTATATATGTTCATGAATTGTGTTTATCCTCTATCCTACTGTTCTATTGATGCATTTGAACCCTGAAATGCCCTGACTTCCATATGAAACTGATCTTTATCTTTTGTGAAAGCACATTTGACTCCATTTACCCAATAGATGTTTGTTGATTAGTAGTACAACCAATTATTCACTTTATTCACAGAGCTAGCCCTCTAATCTTTATTTGTAAATCATTAACCTATTGAGAGAGACCTCTCAGGTTGAGGAGGCTAAGCCTCAACTAAAATTTTGGTTTGAAATAGTTACTCAGGGTCTCCTTGACTAGCAGCCTATCAGGGTTTGATTTTGAGATAACAACCAATATTGTAAGTTGCTAATGCTTGTTACGTTTCTCTTCTTTACAACATTCATATATTCATTTATTTTCATTAACGCTTTAATTAAATCAAATTCTAACACATCGACCGAAGTAAAAGGTCTTGGTTAAAGGGTATCAAAAATTTACCCGGATCGAGTGGTATGAGAGCGATATTCTTGCTGATTGGATTGTAGGCATGAACCACTGAACGTTCGCTGAGTTGAGAAATGGAGGATGTTAAATACATGTACGAGACCGTGCTCAGGGAGTATGAGAAAGCAGAAATGTTGTACAAAACTTATGAAAAAAAATTAACAGAGAACGCTAAATTGAAGACACTCCTACAGGAAGAAACAGATGAGAGGCCACGAGTGCGGTTTCAATTGCAAGCCACGACAGAGGCGTTGGAATAATTGAAGCACCACGACGAAACTATTCAAGCATCTCATGAGGCCTTGAAGAAAATCATACATGAAGAGAAGGAGGAGAAGCAACAATTTCAGCTTCAGCTACAAGCCGCGACAAAGGCCTTGGAGGAAGTGAAGCACAAAAAAGGCTTAGAGAAGCCTTCTTCAGCTGTGTCAAAATCGATAACTGAAGTAAAAAATTTTGATTTCTCTTTAGTTTCATCTTCACATGATATAATTTCTATTGGAAGTGTGGAGATCCCCATTACAAGAACCAACATGAGACTCCTCACCAAGATGGTGTACAAGGAGGAGGTCTTGGAATTCATGGCCAAGGCATAACTGAACCACTGGAGGTAGTGCGGAGATATCGCTACAGAGGGTTGGAATACAACGAAGAAGGATGTTACAAGGGCATCAAAATCAAACAGATAGTGTTGAACCCACCATGAAAGAGGATTGATGGGAACACTTCACCGTCATTCCATAGTAGTGTATGTTGCAGTGAAAGAGACGAGGGAATCTCTCATCACTATGATTTCAACAGAGACCACCAGGGAAGTTATAACATGTCACACTATTCTAGGGTTCATTTTGATTACAAGAATGTTGATAATCATGGTTGTAAATCATGGCATTGAAAAACTTGTCATTTTTTTGGTTTGCACAACCACATGTTTGTTGAGTGTTGGAAAATAATGGTAGCACAAAGGAGGATGAGGCGTAAAAAACCTTCTCCAAGATAGGGAAAGAAATCAGTTAAGAAGATTTGGAGAGAAAGAACATTTTTCACCCATTGCGACCGAAGTGGCCATCAAAGAGCCACGTGTTGGATACTCCATCTAGAGCAGTGCCTCAAAGACAAAACATCTGTAGGGAAACCAATCGAAAGATTTGATCGACAAGAGAATTCCCCGCGAGGGAATGGCCCATTCACTTTGCAAAAGAGGGGTTTTTCTATATTATTTTATTAAATTTGTTAACTTGTCACGGCCTTATTTTTTGTAAATCATTTGTTGCATGTTACATTGTAAAAGTGATTATGTGTTTTCTATCACTTTTTCAGCAAAAATGATATTTTGACCTTGTTCTATAAGTTGTGTGATGCATTTCTCTCATGTAAAAGTGATGATGTGTTTGACATCACTTCAAAATGCGACAATGAAGTTTTGGTGTTGTAATCGTAGTTGGGGTGTGATTTCCATTTTGATGTAAGCTTGACCACTGATTATGTGTTATAAACTCATGGAAAGTATGGAAACGTTTTGGTCATAGTTGCACAATTTGAGCATGTAATTAGCGTTGTAGCTTTAGGAACATGTTGACTTTGCATCTTGATTCCGAAGTACGTCAGGTGAGGGTGTCTTCAAGGGATGTGCCTCTCCAGACATTTGTGTTTCAGTTGCAGGTGTCAACTTTGCATCCTCATTTCTAAGTACGTCAAGTGAAGGAGTCATGTGGAGATGTGCCTTTCAAATAAATTTACATACAATTGGTGATGGATAGAAGCCGATTTTTTTGGAGGACCAAAAGCTCTTCCGTGGGGAGGATTGATCCAGGTGGATCTTTAGACACTAGTGGCTTGGAAAAAGCTCAAAATTCAAAGTGATAAGAAGGTGGAAAACTCAGCTTCTTAGTGAAGAGCTCGTCGCATTGCTTACAACGGTATGAATAGCACGTCCATCCGAGCTTGTATGAGGAATTTAGAGGAGTTTGAAGTTTTGTTAAAGGCAAGGGAAGTGGGGCCACAATGTGCCACATGGCATCCCAATGAGCACGTGGGACCCACATAGTAGCCTACATGGCCCTGACACATGGAACTCCTGCATTTGTCCTTAACCTGCATAGGAGACAAAACAAATATATTAAAAAAAATCACCATATAAAACAAAAAAAAATTATATTTTAAATGATTATATCGTTTATTATTAATAAACCAATACCATACCATATATAGACATGTGTGTTAGAGAAACCCACACTAAGTAGATCTCAAACATTATAACCAAACTTGTATGGGCATAAAAGAAAAATTATTAGTTAACCATATGACAAATATGGCTGAACGAATATGGTGTCATATGGTTTATATTTAAATGCAAAAAAAAGTTAATCAATATGGTGGAAGGAAGTTGAATGAAGATGATGGAAATATTTGAATAAAATCCAACTAATACTAAAGTTGGTTCGCATGGTTTGTTGATCATTGAAACATTTAACCCATATTTAATACATATCCAACAACTATATAATATTAAAATCAAAACGCATATACCATATGCGAACAATCCACCATTAAGTCAAAATAATATGCATTTCTTCAAACAAAAAATTACCAAAACTGGTGGGGTCAATGCGGTTATAAGCCCTAACCTCCGCTCTAGTAACTCTGCCCGCAAGTAACACGCTCGAGGTGTTTCTTGGAAATCTCCATGACCAAACAATATTTAAACCTCTTTGCTTTGTCATTTGGGTAGCGAGAACGAAGAAAGGAAAACTAAGGCTATAGGCAGCAAGTATGGGCATGGAATTCAAGGTAGAGGCCAAACCAATGAAGAGGCAGGCAAGCAGTTCTAAACAGATTCATGTTTGATGTCATGGGAATATTTTGATTCTAGGGAGGTAAAATTTTCAGAATGTATTAAATTTTATATGAATTTTAACCAGAATTTCGTAGGGAACAAAATGGTGCGTCTTTATTTTCCTTTTGAGTAGCGATTATTCAGATTCCCTGTGGATGAGAATCTTCAGGAACCTTGAATGAATCTTTCAAATTCCTTGGAGGCCGAAATTCGTCGGTGTCACAATGAGGTCAACCTCGTACTTATCCTTCTCAAAATTTCATAAGGATCTCAATGGTGAGATCAGATTCCTGTTTTGAGTTCCAGATTTCTAGATTCCCTGTGGAACAACATCTTTGACGAATCTAAGGGGAATCTAAAAGATTCCTTAAGGCCCATATTTTCACTTTGTCAAAATTCAACAAATTGAGAGTCGATCCTACATCTCTCGGTGACACGAGTTCAGTGGTGTAGTAAGATTTTCCATTTGATCCTTATCTTTTTTGGCCACTTTTGAAAGTGGGATGCAGGTGTGGGCATTCAGTGAGTGAGTAGTTGAGTTCACACCTTTCGATTCTACAATTGTGATGGTGATTTCAGATCCAGTAACGGAGCAGGCCATTTTTCATTCATCTTCAGTGTGAGGTATATGATGCATTTATTTCACGTATTTCTTTGTCTCGTTGCTATGAGATTCATTATGTTGTACAAATCCGTATTGATGTTTGATGAGGGATCTTGTTTTGTTTTGTATTTTTCTTGATGTGAGACGTACTTTAGATCATGGAGTTGCATTATGTCTCAGATCCCTTTGTTGCCATGTTGGCGGGATACTCATTGTCACATGTATGCTTGATTGAGATCCTTTTGTTGCCATGCTGGCAGGATTCTCATAATCATTATGTGTGAGCTATTGTCATATTGATAAGAGTCCTTTTTGTGAATGAGAGTTCCTATAGCGGAACATCTCGTGGAGAGCTCTGACAACTCCTGTGTGATGACATTTTCCTTGTATAATAGATAAAATACCATCCATGTGCATTTGCACTATTTCCAACACTTAATGCAGCGGCCTACACCATCTTGACACCGATGCCTGGAGACATAGTCTCTCCTAGACCAACTCCGTTACCAGTATCGTATGTTGATAATTCTTGATATGTTTCTCTTATTTACAACATGCAGATATTCATTTATGTTTATTAACTCTTTTATTAAATGCAATTCTAACACATCAGCCTAAGTAAAAGGGCAAGGTTAAAGTGTATCAAAAATTTACCTAGATCACCAAAGCAACCAAATGTATTTTTGTTGATTAGTGTTTTGATTATAAATCTTATAAAATGGTTTATACCTTCACTCATAAAGTGTTTCTAGGAGAGAAGTTTTGTTTAACAAATTTGCAAAAAAAATAAGAAAATATGATGGTCATGATGTGGGGCATCCACTTGAATAAAAAGATGAAATATTCAAAGAAATGTTCTTCAACAAGTGCAACATGAGGATATAAGTAGCATGGAAAAGTCAAATATTGAAAGTACACCAAGAAGCAAAGATGGAGATACTCCGAAAAGAAAAAGAAAAAAGATGAAGGAACACCTTGGAGTAGTGTAGCACAAAGAAGGTCAACACTAAAAACATGGACTGCTAGAGTTGCCTGAAAACAATGGCCCTGTAGGATGAAATGGTTATACAAGTAAAAATTTAAAGTTGATGGTAGCATAGACATATATAAAGCAAGATTGGTTGCAAAATGTTACTCACAAACAAAGGTATAGATTATGAAAACATATTGTCTACAATTTGAAGAAAGCCTTATATGGACTTAAAGAAATAAATTTTTCATTAAGCAAGACTTTACAAAAATAAAAGCTATCCTATGAAATTGATTAAATTAGATATAAATAAATATATTTCACTAATCTCTATAGATGTTGATGACTTAATTATCATAAAGAGTGCTACCAACTTTATTGAAAACATCAAAAGGCTCTTAAAAAGTTGCGCTATTGTTTAGGTACGCAGTTGTCATATGTATTGTATCATAGAAATATGTATAGAAAAATGATCTTGGAAAGTTAAACTATTTTTTTTTAGGTATGGAGCTTTTTAATGATGACGAGAAAAGAAGTTCAACGTTTATGATACTTATTATATCGAGTTCAACCAGTATTACTAGTGGACATCACAATCAACACAAAGTTTACTCACGAATAATGGAAGTTGCAGACGAAAGTAGTCAATGAATCTCAGAAGCGGAAGGATATTTTCAATGCAATGACAGAATATTGGATCACTTACCGTTCATGACCATTCTCCTTTTAGAAAGCTGGACAGTGTAAACATGCAATTAATCACAAAAACCACATGATAACGGGTGAAGGTGTATACACAGATAATGGTTGGCATGTTACAGGTTTATGAAATAGGATGAATGTGTTAGTTGCTGCGCAGTTCTGATGATACACAGATGCTACAGGTGGAAAGTTATGAAAGGGAAGGAACATTATCAGTGTAATTTGATGTTATTTCTACTTCTGTATATCCATCAACCATCACAACTTCCCGGATTTTATGAAAATATATTAAAAAACGTTGTCTATTGAGATTCTACTTTATAAAATAAATTATATATATTACCATGGGATTGCTTTAATCAAATTAAAAAACAAAACAAAACCTACTTTAATTAAAATAAAATTACAGCGCTATAACTTATGTAGCAATACGAACTATTTACCTTCTCCGGTCCGGTCTGGTCTGGTCCGGTCCCGTCCGTTCCGGTCCGACATGTCTATGTTTGATCTGATATGTTTACGTGTTTCTATGCGTGATCTGGTGAGTCTGAGTCTTGGTCATGCCAAACTCTGGTCCGTGATCTTGTGAGTCTGTCTGTGCGAATTCCTTCGGTATCTCCGAGGGTTTCAATAGCTCGTGAAATGGAAGGAGGAGGGAATTTCTGGATATTCATTTTTCTTGACGCCGGGCTTGTAACTAAATCACTGGAACTCACACAAAATCGTGATGAGGAATTGATAGAAAATATCTCTGTTGACCATCTGCATAGGGGAATAATCGTTATGGCTATGGAAATACCGATGCCGGAGGAAAAGAGGATCAAAGGCGTTATGACTAAAGGCACACTGGGGAAATAACTGATTCACTGATGAATCATGCATCCAGAAGGTAGAAGTTGGGAAACTACGATCAAGATCAAGTTTAGATGCGCTTGGTGATTATTAGCAGATGCACAGATTCTGGTTAGGAGTTGCTGGGCCAGTGACTGGAACCTGGCTTGGACAATAATGCGTCTTTTCGTGGCATAAACTAGTTTCTGAATGATATGGACATCTACATAGCTGGAACCTCTGAGGGAAACTTGGTTTGCTCCGGGTGGCTATATCTGCGTCCATTAAGCTGGTACCCATTAAGATAGTGCTTATGGTGGCTTTTGTTGGGCGGCTAGTTTTCATAGCTGGAACTCTGGATGAACATGGTGGATGCTCTTTGTGGCTATTGGGTTTTTTTGATGTTGCATTTTATCGGAAAGTGGTTGGTTGTATGCTGGAACCGAAAAGGGCGTGTTGTCGCTGCTGGTGGTCGGTCTTGTTACTTTCTAACCTATAGTTGTGCATGCGGGTTTCATGGGCTATCCAGTGTCCTGTAACAAGTATATATCGTCTGCGTCCTGTAACAAGATATAAGTTAAGGTTTTATAGGGAGGTCTAAAAGACGATATCTGAAGGATTTTCTGATACTATCACTCCCTAGCATGTGAGTGGGCTTCAGGGTTTACGGTGGGGGTGCACATACTGGAGCTGCAGACAGTTTTGGTTTGGATCTACAGGGCCGAATTGCATACAGATTTGAATTTTCCGGGAGAGATCCGGGAAGTTGCTCTGATCGGCGGGGAGTGTAATAAATTTTCAGAAGGATGGTACAGGGTGGGTGGAGTTCATTTCTATCTTTGATATCAGGAGTACAAACGAAAATCCAGTTGTTGGATTGAGATCGAGTGCATCTTAAATTATCAGATTGCCATTTATGGGCTTGGCTGATATTTGCAATACACAAGGCCTGCCTATCTGGATTTGGGTGGCGAGAATAGGTACGGGTGCATGGTTGGATAGATGACTTGAGGTAAAATCCAATCTGGGACAGCTGGATACTGTCTCAACGGCTAACTCAATACTGTCAGTTTTACAAAGATAAGCTACCGCTTCTTAAATTTATGTAAAGACTGACAAAATCACAAAAGACGGCACTCTGAACTGACAGAGGTATTGAATACACATTGGGCTTTGAAGTCCTCCCAACTGGGGCGGTATGGGACACGAATCTCATATTCCTGGAAGTCTACAAGGTGGCGAAGGCTCATTATCGCATGACCATCAAGCGGATGATGTAATCGTCAAGCAGGCATTTGTCGGTATACCCGATTTTACAGATCAGTCTAAATATCGATCCAAAGGTCACTATCTTAGAAGGGCTCGTCGTCGTAAAAAGAAGATTGTTAAGCAGAGGATGGAGATTAGAGAGGTGCCCCTCGATTATGACGATCTGTGTATCAGGGTGGTAAGCTTGCAGCGAAGGGCCATAGTATGCAGATGGGTATTTCCGGACTGTGAGGATTTCGACTCAGTCGCATGGGTAAATAAGAAATGGAAACCTTTAATAGGGTATTCGCCTATTGTCACTAGACTCATAAACGGGTGGTTTAGTGTACATTTCATGAATGAGAAAGACGTTCACAAGATCACAGACTGTACATGGGTACGGGGGAGATGTTTTTTACAGATTATTCCCTGGTATATAGGGTTTAATCCGGTGTTGGAAGCCCCCCGAAGTAGATTGGTGTGGGTCAAACTTCCGGGCTTGCCCTTGGAGTTCTGGACTCTGAAGGCTCTGCGATCAATAGGGGATTCAATAGGAGAAACAAAATACATTGATCCCAGCATAGTGGGCTCTGCAGATAAGCGCATTGCGTGGATTTTAGTGGAGATAAAGTATATGGCTGACCTCCCTCGTGAAGTTGATCTGCTTTGGTGCAACAGAAGGCACCGCCAGCGTATAGATTTCTGGGGCATTCCCTTCAGATGCCTGATTTGCCATAAAACAGGTCATCTTAGGGAAAACTGCCCGCACCGGCTTCGTATATGCAATGCAGGACAGGCTCAAAAGGAATTGGACGATGGTATCAAGCGCTATGGGAGCTCGGGCATACACAATGGCGAAAACAAAGGTATGTCTTCAAGCGAAATCTATGACAATGAGCCTTATAACTTTGTTAATAGCAAAAATGCCACTCCCATATCGGACTCAATGGTTCCTCTTAATATTGCCCGTCACCCGTCGGTGGGTAAAAAGCTGTATAGGGTTCTACAGCCACAGTCTGAGAACTCTCCCACATCTGATCTACCGCATGCTATTTATACCCCGGAAGAATTGGATGGCCCGGTGCCATGCCCTGTCCTGCGCCCAAATGACTCATCTTCTCCATTCAAGAAATTAACCTCTATAGTAAAGGCGGGGAATTCAATAACTTCTTTGCAGGACGGTGTATTAAGCTCCCCGGAGGATTGTTCGCTACAACAACATCAGTATCTAGAAAGGGGGGATGCTTCTCATTCGGGGCTAATGATCGATGATTCCTCGAATATGGGGGGTAATTATTCAAATCCGCAAAAGCTGACAAATAAAACAAGTCCCATAGAGCTTTTCGACTCCCCGAGGAACACAATAGGGAGCGACATTGAGACATTGCTAAGGAACCCTAGCATGGACCTTGCTGCTTTGACAGTTTTCGATAAGCCGATTACCTCGCCATCAAAAAACTCTTCCGGTTTATCTACTGCTATATGCTCCCTTAAGAAGAAAGCAAAGGCCGCTTGCAGATTGAACAAGGGCAAACTCAAATCGGTGTCTTTGTTTTCAAATGATGAGGCAGGACTGTCAGAGGTTCCGATTTCTGGATATGATGATCCACAGGTATCTCCCAGGGCGCTTAGAGCAAGCCACCCACGGAGATCGTTCTCATGAATCACATCATCTCATTGAATTTGAGGGGTCTGGGCGATTCCCCTAAATATAATTGCCTAAAGGAATTTTTGAATACTAGGAATCCGATAGTGTTTCTGGGACAGGAGACAATGTCCTCTCGAAGAAAAGCCATAAATATGTTTCTAAATATCAGAAAGGGTTGGCAGGCCGTGGCGGTGGATTCAAATGGCAGGTCGGGGGGTCTGGTTGCAATATGGAACCCTGACTTGGTGAATTTCAGGGCTTTCGGGTTTTTTGGGGGCATCTTGTTAACGGGGCGGATCAGAGGATATACTGGTATGTTTAATCTGCTAAATATTTATGCTCCATACGCAAACAGGGCTTCACACTGGAGCAGAATGAAGGCGTCCGGCATTTTGGCTTTGCCCAACCTAATAATGATGGGTGATTTCAATTCTACCCTCAACGCAGACGAGATTTGGGGTAAGGCTGCTCGCTTGGATCCTTTGGCGAGTTTTCTTAATGACATTTTCTATACAGAAGGGATAAAAGACATTAGGCCTAGTCCAATGATGCCTACATGGACCAATAAAAGGGGGGGCAACAACTATATTGGAAAGCGACTAGACAGGGTGATGGTCAAGGAATCGGTCGTGGACATCATTCAGAATCCCACATCGATGACCTGGGTCAATGACATTTCTGACCACATGCCAATATCCTTAACATGGTCAAAAATTGAAGAGATGCATGGCCGGCCTTTCAAGTTTAACAGAATTTGGCTCGAAGATCAGCAATACACGGAAATGGTGAGGGCACTGTGGAATGCAGAGTATGATCTGCCATTTAGGGACGAGTGGGATTTCTTTCAATATAGACTCCAAAAGATAAAACGAGCTTCGAAGATATGGGAACGTAAGAAGAAAATGGCCCTAAAAAAGGAATTCAGGGATATTCAGAGGGCGATTGAAGAGATTATATCGTCCTTTCTTAATGTATATCCAGACGACAATAAACTGCAAGAATTAATCAGGCTTGGGGAAAGGAAGCGGGAGATACTCAGGATTGAGGAGGTCTCCTGGAAGCTCAAAAGCCGAATGGCTTGCCTGGCAGAGGGAGATTTAAACACAAAATACTTTCACAAAATTGCGAATGGGAGGAAGATTAAGAATTCTATTTGGAGCATTAAAAGGGCGGACGGCACAATGGCGTGCAAGTTACAGGAAATCCAACATGAGGCGATCGATTATTTCTCCAAGTTCTATTCCAGACAGGCTCGCATTGATCATGAGGCACAGGAATGGCTATTACAGCATGTTAACAGGTTTATGAACGATGAAGCCATAGCAATACTAGATTCAGCAATTTCTGAGAATGAAGTATTAAAGACCCTAAAAGCTTTTTCAGCGGACAAATCCCCGGGGCCGGATGGGTGGCCCGGGGAATTTTTCATTCACTTCTTCGAAATGATGGGTAAAGAGTTGGCCCAAATTATTGATCAAATTCGATCTTCGGGTATAATGCCGGCTGGCCAGAATTCCACATTTATTGCACTGATCCCAAAAGTGAATGAGCCACAGTCATTTTCGGATTTCAGGCCGATATCTCTGTGCAATGTGCTCTATAAGATTAGCTCGAAGATCATTGCGGAGCGCCTCAAAGGTGTATTATCAGACAACATATCTAAGGAGCAATATGGATTTCTGAAGGGGCGTTCAATACACGAGGCAGTGGCTGTGGCACAGGAAGTGGTTCATTCAATACATTCAGAGAAACAGAAGGCTATTTTGTTAAAAGTCGATATTCATAAGGCCTATGACTCAATAGATTGGTCATATATTAGGCTTGTGCTCATGAAAATTGGGTTCCCTTTGAGATGTATCAGATGGGTAATGGCATGCATTTCCACAGTCAGTTTTGCAGTTCTTATAAATGGTATTCCTACTTCCTTTTTCGGAGCTGAGCGCGGATTGAGACAGGGCTGTGCGCTCTCTCCTTTATTATTCATACTTGTAATGGATAGTTTCAGTCGTATATTGCATAGTGCGGAGAGGAGGGGGTGTATAAGAGGCTTCTCATTCTCAAATGAAGTTTCCTGTTCACACTCACTATTCGTCGATGACCTGCTTATGTATGGATATTTGAAGCGGAACCATTGGTTCTACATACATTTAATGTTCATCCGATTACATGCTGCCACTGGATTGAATATTAATAGAGGCAAATCCTTTATTATTTATGAATTCGGTGAATTACAGGAGATTGAATTCATTGTTGAATTCATGGGGGTCGAGATTAGGGAGGTAGGCACATGTTTTACATAATTGGGATTCCGGATCAAACCGTGCGGATATAAAATTATGGATTGGACATGGATGGTGGACAAATTTCGCCGGAGGATTGAGGGCTGGTCTCACAGGTGGTTGTCATTGGGTGGCAGGTTGATTCTAATCCAGGCTGTTCTTTCGCAAATGCTGGTATACTGGGGCCTCTTGTTCTATATTCCGGATGGTATCATCAACACTCTCAACAGTATTGTTGCTAAATTTTTATAGGGGGGGGTGGCCATGGCCCATAAAATACATCTTGTCAAACTGGAGCGCCTATGCAGGGACAAGAAACATGATGGGTGGGGGATTCTCAATATGAGAACATTCAATTCTGCGCTGCTCATAAAATCATTATGGAGAGCAATAAAGGGAAACAATATTTGGAACAGGGTTATAAAAAGCAAATACATTGAGGGGGATTTCTTAAAACAGATTCTGTGTTCCAATTATCGGTTTACCAGGCGTTCATCGGCCATATGGAATAGCTTTAAGAAAATATTGATACATCTTCCGGGCAGGCTCGCATGGGCGTTTGGGGATGGGGGAGATATTCCAATAACGTACAGAAAAATCATTGGCATCCCGGATTATAATGGCCTGTCTATACAGCTTGTGCATAACCTGTCACACATGGGTATTATGTATATATCGCAGACCATAAGGGTCTGGGCTTTTGGTGCTCCTGTTTTTAAGAGTGCGGAACAGCTAGGATTGCCGGTTCAGGTGGCGGATGAATGGGAGGATGTGCGGGACATCTTTCGGGCTGCTGGTTTCAATTGGAAGGAGGGTGGTGATACAATTGATTGGGATGGTCCCATTCTTGAAGGTGCGCCAATTGTCAAAGAGGTATATAGGAGTCTCAACCTTGAATCTTATCGGGATCAAACACTTTCTTCCTTTTATCCCTTCTGGCGAAGGAAGATCCCCTCGAAGATAGTCCTGTTTGGCTGGTTGGTGTCCAAAGGTAGGATTCTCACAGGTGAAAATCTGAATCGACGAGGGTTCTCGGGACCCTTTAGATGTCATATCTGTTGTGCAGGCCTGGAAACAGTTGACCATCTCTTTTTTAGATGCCCTGTTATAGCGAGGCTGTGGAAGTTCTTTTCGAATCATCACATGGGTGTGACATGGTTACCAACTGAATTCCTGAATGTCGCACTGGAATGGGACAATCTTAATGGCAAATACAAATCTTTGCCATTCTTTTTTGTCTGGGAGGTATGGAAGGGTAGGAATAGGGTGATCTTTGAGGGGGTGCCATTTCAGATATCTCAGGTATTTGCATATATTCATGGTTGGTTGGATGATCGCCCACTCCCCTGTGCTGTGGTGCTGGACTGTTCTAAGCGAAATAGGCCGCATGAGATCACACTGCCAGCAATTTATTTCGACGGAGCATGTGTGGGAGGTCTGTTGGGTTGCGGGGCATGGGTAAAAATTTCTCAGAGGGAGCGGCTGCACATCCATTGGAATGCGGGATGGGGTACCAATAATAAAGCTGAGCTTATTGCCCTGTGGGGCACTCTTCGAATGGCAATTTATCTTCGACTTCAGGGCGTGCACATCTATGGTGACTCTCAGATTGTAATAGGATGGGTGCTTGGGCAAAAGCTCATGATGAGGCTTGATCTACAGGGTTGGCTGCTAAGGGTTAGAGGTCTGTGGGACAAACTCGAAAGACCTCCTTTAACTCACATCTACAGGGAAGTAAATACACGTGCTGATGGGCTGTCCAGAAAGGGTCTGGAATCGGATTTCGGGATGATGCACATACAACTTTTTAGGGATAATAATTTACATTGGCAGACATCCATTCCTATGCCATAACGGCTTTTTGCTTTGAACTATGATATGATGGTTAATGGTTCTCAGTTTTGGGAGGTATTTTGGCATACGTGGGTATGAGTCGGAGTGGCGGTGCACTCTGTTCTGTTTTGTTTTGGTATATTGGGGAAGTTTTGGTCACAAGCAAACCTGGTCTGGTTAAGCTCTTCAGCTGATGGGGATACACAATCAAGCCAGATGATATTCTTCTCCGGATCCTGTCAGTTTGGAGTTCGCTTGCAGGGCACAGTATTGGTTTCGGTATATAGTTTGCTGTGGCTTTTATAATTTCCTGGTTCACGTTTTTGATGGTCCGCTGGCTGTTTTACTCAGGGTTCATATCTCGGCGGCCATGTGGCGACTGTTTTAGATCCTTCAGATGGGGCAATGGAGTTGCTGTTTATGTGGGATGATGGTGTTTGTTTGTTTATAATGCTACACAGTATTGACATGATTTTTCCGGCGCAGGCCTGTGTCCAATTCTTACATGGACCTCGTCATTCTCAATATCCCACTCCTTCTGATCATTGCTCTTTTTTCTGTTCTTATCCTGCAGGTCCAATATTAATGGTTTGTCATTATTTTCATCGAATGCCTTGGTTTCCCTCTCATTGGGGAATACTTGATGAATTTTATGATCTGATATGGGGAGGCCGACCTTCTCTCTCATGTTTATGAGAGGGGTTTTGTCTGGCTCATATGTATGGATTCTCGCTATAGACCTTCATAGCCGAGATTATGTATGCATTATGTACTGTCTATATTATAATATATACAACGTTTTTTTCTTCTGAAAAAAAAAAAAATAATGTCGGTCTTATTGAAGGAAATCTTCGTCTAGACGCCACCCCAATTTATTTTATTTTGTTCGGATATTTCCTGAGCTTAAATTTGAGAACTTTATGACTTTTCAAACAACATTGTCACTTATCACTCGAACGTATTTCATTTTAATTGAGATATTTCGTGAGCTTAAAATTGAGTTATGAATTTTCAAAGGCCATGGTCACTTCTGAGAGGTGAAGCCGTATTTATTAGTCTTACTGATGAAAGGGTCCATAGGGGATCAAAGCTGGATATATTTAATGTGCCAAAATTTAATTTTGTCATAAATGGAATGGAATTTTATTGTTAAACCTTCACTATCAGAGTTTTAATATTATAGTAAAATTTGCCAGTTATAAATTAATTAAAATTAACTTTTAAACCAACACGGATAATTAATTAAATTAACTTTTAAACATGCATGGATATGTTTTTTAATAAAATTTTATTATATTTTCTCTTAAGCTATTAATTTTTACTTCTAATAATTTTTAAAAATATTTTTATTAAAAATATAGTTTTCTAAATATAGTTTTCTAGATATATAAATTAATATTTAAAAGCATTTTTATGCTAGTTAAAAAAAATAAGTATTTCTAATATAATTGGTATCATAGCTAAAATGATTTTGAGGTGAGTATAATTTATCCAAGTGAAAATTAATAAGTACTTTACAATCACACATATATTATCTATATTGATATCATAGTCGAAGTAAATTTTATTCAACTAAAAAGTAATAAGTAAAAATTAATAAACACTTCAAATGTATAAAGGATAATTTACATGTTTTTTTCTAGATAGATTTTAATAAAGTGAAAAATTATATATATATATATATATATATATATATATATATATATATATTTGTCAAGGTAAAAATAAATGTTTTGATAATTGAGCCAAGATAACCTTTCTAGTGCTATATGAAGAGATGTTGTAATGCCTCACTTTGATTTAAACTAAATAAAATTAAAATTAAATTGAAGTAATATTTAAAATAAAATAATTATAATTATATTTATATTTATAATTATAATTAATAATTAAACCAATTTCGAATCTACCAAACTTCCAGGGTGATCAAATATCTTGAAATCCAAATCTCTTTTAACTCTAAGAGAGATTTGATCCCTCTAGACACTTAGTAGACCCGGAGCTGAGATGAATCTAGACTAGTTTTAATTTTAAATATAAATGTATTAAAAATAATGGAAAAAAAATGCAATTAAATAATATGAACTTATTAATTATAGATTTGAAATAATCCCACGTGGTGTAGAGAAGTCGGTGATGGGGTGCACTATTAAAGCACTCTGTGTGCAAAGTCATAGGTTCGAAACTTGTGGATGATTAAGATTAGTCTAAACTACCAAAAATAAAAAATTATATATTTGAAATAATATTAAAAATTAATATAAACTTAGTTTAAATTTAAATTTATTACATTAATTTTTTTAGAGTCTAATATTTTTTATCATTTAATATAAAAAATTAATATAAAAAATATTGATTAGTACTATTCATATTTGTGATTCTTTTAAACTAAAAATAACAAATTTCATTAAGAAGAAAATAAGACATCTAAGTTGGTTTGTGTAGGTGATCTATCACTATATAAACCCTAACAAAGTTATTTTTGTGTGCAAAAATTGATAATGTTCTAATTTCTCAAAATTACGACAACACATTTTATTAAGAACAAAATAAGACTGCTAAGTTGGTTTGTCGAGGTGATCTATTACTAAATAGACCTTATCCATTTTTTTATGGTATCCAAAAATTGATAATTTTCTCATTTCTCAAAATTACAACATAAAGGGTATGAGACCTCTTGCTTTATGGAGCTAACAAATCTGAAAAATCATGACACCAAAAACTAAAGTAAACAACACTGAAAGGAAAAATAATTCACCAATCTATACTTAACCAGTCCAATGCTTCTACAAAAATGGATTCCTTTTCACTCCTTGGTCAGTAGCCTAGATGTCAAGTATAGGGAGGTTGAGGTAGCCTACATATCTTTGTAAACACCTATCCAATCTAAAACAACATTCTTCAGTAGCATTTCTTGTGGTAATAGATATCTATGGTGTAGATATATTGATTGATTCTTCACCTTGTGTGAAATTTATATAGAATGTGATTTATGATATCACCTATGATTTCCACATTCAACACATATTCATATCGAATTCCTATTCCCCTCTTCACTTTGGATCTTCACACCCAATTGTATGTTGGTCCTACGAAGAAGGTAAAGAACTAGAAGAAGGTGCAGGCACTTGAACAAAGAAGGGAGGGAAATAAAGAGCCAACAAATAATAAAACTAAAGCTAAGGGCCACACAAAATACTAAATTAATAGAGTGGAGTTTATTTTTAAATAGATATATCATAGCAGCATTGAATTACCCCTCCAAGCTAATAATTTAAACTATAATTTATTTCTTATAGACAATGAAATCCCCATAATTTCTTTCTTATATAAAATGAAATCCCCACGCTAAAACTTGAGGCCGTGCTCCATATTATCATTGTTATCATTGTTTTCCTGATGTAATTGAATGAGTAGAAGTTTAGAGCTTAGCTCATGTTGGATTTGGGTGATACACAAACCAAACATAATTTTGCACCTTATATTATGAGGGATTTGCATTAAAAATTTTGATATTTCTTTTCATTTTTTTATATTATTATTTTTTAACTAATTATTCTAAAATTCTAAAATAAAATTATACATATTTTTAAAATTTAATATAAAATACTTCAAAATATAATTAATTCACTACTTATCTAAAATCAAGAGGGAATCTCATATCTACAATATAATATTAAGTAAACAACTTAATATGTTATTATTATGTATTATTCGAAATACATATTTAATAGTGAACAACTTGATCAGATTTATTAATTTTTTCAATTTAATATCATTTATTCCAATTAACTAAATAATAATATTTAAATATTTCATGTATTAACTAAAAAACTTACTATTATTATTATCTATTACTCAAAATACATATTTATTGCTAAACAACTTAATAAAATTCACAGCCACATTTATTACTTTGTTTACTTAATATTTTTTCTTAGCGATTTCTATTGCGGGATATTTTTTTATTTAGTTTTATTTAAGTAATTGATATTGCAAAATAAAACAGTAATTTATATTATATTTTTTCGCTAATCTCTCTTTACACTGAGTGACATCACTTGGAGATGTGGACAAGACTGGGTGGTATATGAATTAGAAATGGATTAGGGTTTCTTCATTCGAGGGGATAATTTCCATGATTTGGGGGATATAGCTCGAGCTGGCGCGACTTAAGAGGCTTTTAGTTGGGATAATATGGGCCCAACTACGCTTCTATAAGGTACTTTTCAATTTTAATTTATTTTAAATGGGGTGCATAGGTTTAATAGGAAAACAAAGTGTAGAAGTCCACAGATAAAGGTAGGAATATCTGCGCAGGTGCATGAAGTGACCAAAAAAAGAACGCAGGAAACTTTAGGAGTTCTTAAGTGTTTTTCCTAGTTCCGAAGACTTCGTTAAGGAATATAAATGTTTTGAATTATAACAAAGCATGAGTATAGATGGTGATACATCCTTATTGACAATCAAATGTTATTGTGACAAAATGACGTGTAACATATTGCTGCCTAAAGTGTGAAGTCTGAGAACATCTTTCAAGAGATTAAAGTGCTTTATCATCCCAAGGATTGGATCAGAGACATCAGTCAAAATTTTTTAAGAAACATTCAGTGCAAATATATAATCATCACTGAGGTAGGCATTCCCATAATCAAAGAAAAACTAACTAGATGTTATGGTACACATATGACTTAGCATTACATCAAAGGTAGACACAGTATGGATGCATCCATATGTTATGAATAAATCTACTGTATCATGAATACTTAACTCCTTGCAGCCTAGATGGTATAAGAAAGATCCAGGGTCTTGATTTTCGCTTCTTGAGCTAGTACGATTTTATCCATCGCATTTATTATTTCAAAGTCAAACATGGTAGAAACTAGTTGATTACTGGTCAATGATGAAAACTGTTAACAAGAGTGAGAGAAACCACCAGTAATGACAGTGGCTCTCAAAGTACTTCAGTACAATCTATGAAATGTGGATGAATTATTTGCAGTCGAATACTCATAGAGTCATTCGATCGAAGGCCAATGGTGAAAACCCGTTATGAAAAGTGAGAATCCTACCATTAGTCCATGAAAATTTCAAGGTACTGATAGGATTTATAAATCAACTTCCTATATAATGAGCTAAAGTTGATTGGAAGTGATCCAACGCAGGAGGTCCTATGACACAAAACCATTATGTCAAGTTTTGAAGAAACATTTTTCATGGATTAACTCAACAATGGTCAATGCATATGGAGACATATATTTGCAATGAATAATTAATTAAATTTGAACTTTCTCTTGGATAGATAATGGCATTATAATTGACTTGGCATCATGTGACTTAAATATAATACCCAAAACTGACTCAATGAGGTTTGATTAACTGCAATACAAAAGGATTACCCAACCCAGACACGAGTGTGAAAAAGTGTCATGTTCAAGAGTTACATGCTTCTTTTAAAACAAGTATAAAATATAGATTTTTTTTCTCAATTTCCTCCCCACCATTACTCACAAGTACCTCTTTATCTTTTTCAAGATTGAGTAGGATAACATTTTCTTGTTGTGTAAGCTCATCCTTTAGATAAATCCATCTCAGTATTTTAACAAACCCTAAGAAGGAGTGGTTTGGTCCCATTGTAATTGACGGGTCCCATATTTATCTATTTTTGGCTTCTGTAGTTCATCGCTAAATTATGAAGAAATCTTTCAGTAATAATCACATTAAAATGAACAATGTCAACAACTATTTAAAATTAATGAATGGATTTGATCTCTCACCTAATCCTGATGATGAATCACATAGGTTGGTTCGAAATGCGTCGAAATTGTTAATTTTAATTTGTTTAATTTTAACGAGTCCAATAGAGGATTAACTCGGTGATTTTCAGCTTTAGGGACTGAGAAGGAAAGCATAAGTAAACTTCATAGTGTTCTTTTCGTATTTTTAGTGTCTCAAACCCGAAAAAGTATAAAATTATGTAGGAGAGAAATCTATTCACCATGCTTAGTCAATGTATACCTTTTTTATAATTAGTCTAATTTAGTTTGGAAAAGGGGTAAACTTATATTGAATAGAAAACTATTAATTTATTTTAACGAGTTCGAATATTCAAGTGCTCGGCAATATTTTCATGCTTAGAGAGTCTGAAAAGGGCTTAAAAGAGGACTTCATGGTTTCACTTTTTCGTATTTTTGAGATTCCGAAAAGTAACAAAAAGTTTACTCTCTTGTCGAAACGATTCTTTTTTAAACACAACCTGTTCTCTACACAAAAAAATCAAAAATTATAATAATTTGTTCTCAACCATGGTAGAAATATTAAAAAATTATACTTCTAAAGGTCCAAAATAATAAAATAATGTTATTTTATTCAAAAAAACATATAAAAAGTGGAAAAAAAATCGTTTCTACCTTTCGATTTTTAGAGGAGTGAAATGGAGTTTTTACCATAGATATTCTGAAGTTGATATTGGGAGAACCAACCAAACATTTTAGGAATCATCAGTTCCACGTATTTAGTCTCTTCATTATCTTGATTCTATATAATTACTTTTTCATTTTAAGCTTCTAGATTATTTTTTTGGAGAGGAAATGTTTTTAGAGTCCACCCTCAGGGGTGCGTAAGTTTTCTTGATAGAACCTACACATCCTGATAATTTCTAGCATAAAAAAACACTATGTTGCCACAATTTTTATATGTTTATGGTGGGCAAAAAGGAACTATCTACAAAAGGAAACCACACAAGCGCCATGGGGTTTTTAAAAAATGGTTTTCTTTCCATAGGCATGTGACTATGGTTCCACGTCCATTTAGGCGATACCTACATAGAGTAGCACATGAAATACTTTGTTATCATGATCATCATCATGGATATTTGATGGTCAATCCCTACCTTTGTGCTCTACAATGCAATTCCACAACCAATTAGGTATCTATAACATCCTCTTTCCACATCTACCCAAGTAGCTAGCCAATCGGGGCAAACATGTGAGGAGAGGATACTTTATGGGATTCAACATACTAGGTGACATTAGGTAAGTGAAACTAATTGAAGCACAATATACAGTCCCTATACAAGAACAACAACATCTCATGGAGGTAACAAAACCTTTCAGGCCTCTTACCCATGGGTCACGCTTGCATTTTTACCTCTTTGAGCGATATTTGTAGGTATAACACTACATGGAAGTTGCCACGAGGCTATATCCCTAGGCATAACATTGCATGCCAGTGGCCAGGGCCCCAAAAAACTAGTTTTGTACCTATCTCCAGGATTTGAGTGACCATTTCTGGCATAGAACCGAGTTCTTTGCCTAGAACTCCATGAAAAGTTCAGAGATGATAAAGAAAAACATGATAATGAAAAGGAATCAATCATATCATTAAAAACACATATATACCCTTCTTATACATGAAAAAAAAAAATCAAACATATCACAAACATTGAATATATAGGTGTAGACAACAGAATAGAGAAAATGGGTCTCATACTTATCTAAGAATCTCTAAGAAGTGTTTCTCCACTACATCATTTACTGCAATACCATTTATTTTACCATAGATACTTTTTACATTCATTTTTAAGTAAAGACATGGGGAGAGCCATACATCGTCATTGTAAAAATACATGCTCATAACCAGAATAATAAAAACACAATTACCATGGATACAAAAATAATACAATCCACATAATAATCAGTACATTTTCATACGAAATACTAGAGGAACGAGCTCTTCATTACTGAATGTAAAAACCAACCAGATATGGGACTTCCATGTTCCACCCGAACATAGATTTAATGATCTAAATCTCTCTTCAGCCAATAACCCCCGTGCCATATTCCAAACATGAATGTGGGATGCATAACGAGCCAAAAAGAACCAAACAAATATGAATTCTACCAGAGTTCTCCACCTACACCGTGAGGAATTTCAGTGCCTCCTAGTCTCTTAGGCTTTACCATACATCCCATCATGCGACTACTAGGCCCAACGTAGAGTAATCCACATCTTCGATTTACCATATATCTTGTCATTCACCTGCAATAATTACTAGGCCCGACGAGGCACACAATATGGCTTGACCGCAACCTAGAGTCTAGTTCAATTGTTACTATGTCAATGGCTTTACTGTGATCCAAATTTTGGTTTAGGGACCCTTAGGCCATGTGTTTTTCATTTTAGAGATCCATCTCACGCAACTTGCAATCCATCTGGAAATGTAGCTCAACCGAAGTATGAGAACCCATATTATCAAGGCTATCCAAAAATGGAACGGGTATGCTGAAAACACTATTAAACTTGGAAAAACTCATGCCATGATAGCGAAAGAACCACATGCAATACCATGCATTCCATATCTAGAAAGAAAATTAAAATTGCAAATAAATACATGCCAAGAATCGTGTTATAGTTGTTTGATTCCTACACCTCCTTTCTTGTTTCCTGCTTCTTCTTGTTTTCTTTCCTTTATTGGTCCAGGTGAAAGTGCTCCAAGAAAATATAAGTCTCCAGGAGTGATTAAGAGAGAGAGAGAAAAATTAGAGACATAAGTGTGATAACAAATCTTGAGCAAAAATATTTCCAACTGAACCTTAGAAGCCTTTTTATTTATGAGGCCACTAATTTCTTAAATTTTCCATTTTTTACCTTCATTTTCCTCCTCACATGTAACCTATGACCTTTCACCTCAATTTTCTATTACTTTCCTTTATTTTCATAAATAAATGTTCCAAATATGTTATTTTTCCTTTACAAAGCCTTAGCCTTTCCCTTTGCAAATTTCCTTAGCCATAATAAACCAAATGAACACGCACTAGGATGTTTTTCCCAACATTCAGCTTGGAATAAGTGTCCCATGAATTGTGGTTATTATTTTAACTTTATTACATCAAATTCTTACCAAGGTTGTTACATAACATTCTTCCTTGGGGGAACATCATCCTCGATGTTCAATGACACCTAAAAACTAGCAAACTTCTTAAAAATCCACTACCTATGGATATTTAAAACACAACTCATTGCATTGTTTACAATGATAAACGTGATGAAAAAATGACAACATACCGTATATTGGAGCTTTATAAAAAAACTCATTATTGTATTTATAATTATATATACATATACACATTTTCTCAACCAACAAATAAAAGGATACGGTGCCTGTATATGCAAAAAGAGAATACAGAGGCTCACACATCATCCCTAAAAACAATACCAAGATTCACCATATTCCCAGGAAGTTCAGGATCAGCTGCCAAATTCAAATCTACATCCAATGTCTAGCGCTACAATCCAACATTATTGTGTCCTCACTGAATTGTTACCATTTCATTGTTTGACGGTGCACTCCCAATGTGAATCTAATTCCATTTGGCACAACTAATGACAAAAAAAAATCCATGCCCAACCTTCCCTTCTCTGGTACACAATCCCTCGAGAAATATGGTCCACCCTTTTCATGCAATCACTCACCTTCCAAGTTCCCGGACATCCCCGATCCTGGGTGATCCATTCCTTGCAAAGGCTTCCTCACATCAAAAGATAAAAAAACCAAGGCATATAATTGCCTCAAAACCATCATACCATTCTTATCATGCTCATGGATATCGGTGGACACTATTGGGTACTAGTGTCCCACAATGGCCCTGTTCTCGGATTACTTTACTAACATATTACTACATGTTCCAATTCCTTTTGCTGATGCTTCTAGTTCTTGAAGTCATTTTCATCCACCCAACTAGACATGTTCATGCATCCCTGTACCAAGAACATAATTTCCATTAGATTAAAAATAAATTGAAATAACTTGAAATCATACCTCATTGGTAGCCCGTAAATAAGGTACACTTGCACTTATGTTTACTTGTCACACAAAACAAACTAGATGTTTGATCAAATCATCATATATAAACATATCACATATGGTTAGATCAAAGAAAAACCATCGTAGGTAAAAATCAGGAATGACATGAAATCATCATAAAACATAATCATAAATCACATGTAATCATCATATATCAAAATCATAGATCACATGCATAATAAAAATGAAATCGAATACTAATACTTATCCTTCAATTTATCCTTTCTGGATGCACACCGGATCAGTTTCCACACCCAACAAGCACCAACTGCCTTTTCCTGTCTCCAATCATGTACACACAAACACAATGTACATCACAACAAATACATCCACACAATGTGTACAACACCACATAATACATCCACCCACACTACCATACAACTCATACACACACGATGTACAATAAAACCCTATACATACACCTACACTAGCATACAACACATATACATGCACCTGACATACAACACAACACAACAGATACACCTACATATGGTGTACAAAAAAAAATACACATGTCATGATACCACAACTACACCACACATACTCATAGTACCGCATGCCCACAACACAACATGTACGACATGTACACAATACCACATGTATACCAATACCATATGCACAACATGTCCATAGTACCACATGTACACAGCATGTATGCCATGCACACAATACCACATGTATACTAGTACCATATGAACAACATGTACACATTACCAGATGTACACAACACTACCTGCATAATGTGTGCACAACATCACATATACACGACACCACCTTCACAACGTGTACACAATGCCAAATGTACATTGCAACACATGTACAATGTGTACACAATAAAACATGTACACAACGCCATATGTATGACATGTACACGACAGCACATTTACAAGGCGCCATATGCACGACATGTACATGACACCATATGTACAAAGTGCCACATGCATGACATGTACAAGACACCACCTTCACATAGCACCATATGTACAACATGTACACAACACCACATGCACATAGCACCATATGTGAAATCATGCACACAAAACCATTTGTACATAGCACCATATGTACAACACTCACACAAAACCATATGTAGAGAACACTACATATACAACATGTACATATCACCATCTATACACATCACTGCATATCCAACACGTGCACAACACCATATACACACAACATCGCATATCCAACATGTGCACAATATGATATGTAAACAACACTACATATCCAACATGTACATAACACCTTCTATATCTAGCACTACATATGCAATATACACACAACACCATATATACAACATGCTCATCATATACAAAACAATCATACGGAACATATATAGACCACACATTGACCCACAAAACAACATTGCTTCTAGTGCTTCTCTTCCATCCATGCTAATCCTGGCATGTTGCGGTTCACACTATTTTCACTTCTCTGAGGTACCCCTTAACATTACCTACCATAAAATAGGTATATACATATTACAATCATATAATATCAAGTCATATCCACATGATACCAACCTCATATATCTACCAAGTCTATTCTTCAACTTTATTCCTCATAGCTAGGAATCAATTCATGTAATTCGCCTTCATAAGCAATCATTCCTCCACAAGAATTATCCTTGAAAACCCCCTCATGTAGTGACATAGATACATAGATACATGTATACATACAAAAACATCAACATAATATTGATCACAATAGAATTACCATATATCATAAGGTCAAAGTTAATAGGACTCCCTGTATGTGCGCATAGTATGAACAACATTGAGAACAACAGTTCCCAACATAGCCAACGCATATAACGTCTCAGATCCATTAAATTTACCTTTTTAGCTACCTTTCTCATGTCTATACTTCCACCATCCATTTACCACAATGGACCTAACGAGTCTAGCCAACTATCATATTCTTACCTTCTGTTGCACTTACTGATGCACTAATCTTCATCCATGTCTTACATTACCTGCTGGGTACCACAAATCTCTCCCCAAGTTCCATTAACTTTCCTCTTTCCCAACCAATTCCCAATACCCTCAAAACATAAAAGGAAATAAAAATAACAAACAAGAAGACCATGAGAAACCAAAATAAGTACAGCACCACAAAAAAAGTGGCATGGACATGCACTAGACACAATCCAGAACACAAATAAAGTGAAAAATATCATAGGAGACGAAAAGGAAAGGACTAAAAAAAAAAATTCATTACTCAATCCCCATGGTTCCCAGTGCTTCCCAAGGAAAGATCAATTTGATCCTCCTTCAAGATTTCATAACAGTCTCTTTTTCCATGCAATCCCCTGCATAATACTATCATAACACATAACTTTCTATGCATAAATAAAAATAACAATATTCTAGTTACGTTACCTTTTTTTGCCAAGCACACTGACTTGTAAATGAAAAAACATGTGATTCACATGTACCAAACATCGAGACAACATATCTATCAATTCGAAATCAACTTTTTCCAAGACTAACAACCATGTCATAATCAACGATCAACTCACATTCAACGGTCATAATACATACATCTGCAACTATCACCTAATTAAACTCAAGTATATATCGGATATCTCAGCACATATGTGTTAGCACAATCATCTTAAAACTAGATCACTCCTTCATGCAATCTTATAGACACATATACTCATACCATGCAGCTAATGAAGAATTCAAACAACTTGCAAACATACCATGTTAAATAAATCAACTAGATGACATAATAGACACCAAATCACTCAAACACCAAATAGACGACATAATCAAACATTCACTAAGTATACGATGTAGAAATTATATAACTTATGTGTTATATGTCCAAGATTCTCCTGATATCAAACTATTTTAACTTCATGCAAAATACAAAATCTATTCCACCATTGATCATTTGCAGAAATTAAATCAAGATTGCAATGCACACTGAAACAATAAAAAATTCACACACATTAACATAGTTGTTTAACAGGAAAGCCTGAACCTAAAAACCCCAAATATCTTTATATAATATATGTCATAGATATCATGTAAAAATCCTCATACAAAGCTGATCATATCAAGCTCTCAGTACAATACAATCGCTACACACTAATCAAGCCCAATCTTGCAAATCCATGGACCGATCTTTGCCACCTGCTAGCCTGCCTATACTATGCAATCCCTACTGAAGAATGACTCTGAATGAGTTTTAATTACTCCAACCTTGCTCACACAATCCTCATTTCCATCTCCAATGAATGTGTTGTCACACCTCCCATTTAAAATTTTTTTTTTCCTTCTATTTTATTACATTAGTTGCAGTGTCAAACTAACTTTGGTTTCTTTACAGAACTATCCCACCAATTCATGTACTCGATTTACCTTTTTTCTCTTCTCAAAAATTTGGTGTATTAAGTAAGGTCAAGGGATAAAATATCCATTTTCAATCCATTCGTTATAGTACCACTTACAATCTTTCATGGGTATCCTTTCGTTTCACTATACATACACACATGTATCAAATTGTTATAACAACAATCAAAATATCATACCATATGATGTAGGTATTGCCAAATCGTAATATACATATTATTTAACACTATTTATATCGGCGTTACATATATAGGTATGATCTCCCATTATATAATTAAAGTTATATAGGCTGGTGATGAAAATCGATAGTTACTCTTTCAAACATAAAGTCTACGAAACTACCATATTCATTTCAACCCTATCGTGCGAGATCTCTCACATATAATCATATGTAATTCTCCTATGTCGAAATTTCACCATTTCAGGTATGTGTGTCAACTGAGAAATTCTTGAAGTTTTGACTCCTCGTTGGGTTGCCTGTCATGACAGTATACCACATATGAATTTGGGGTACCGGGTGCCGAATGTTACTCTGTCCTTTGGACTCAGCGCGGTGCATGCATCCTACCTTCCTTCGCTACAAATTACGGTGTACAGATTTGCATGTTATCGCTTCCGTCTTGGGAGAATTTATTTTCACGATGGTACCCACTACTTCAGAGCAGTTGGCACATTGCACCAACAGCTGGAAGAAAAGTCCATCAAGATCACCACGGCAGGTATAAGACTCCTAGCATCGCCAAACACCCACCGGCATGGTACTTTGAAATTTAATTGAATAATATTAACTCTTGCAGGAGGGTACTGATATTCCTGCTCGACTTGATTGCTAAAATCCCACTCAGGATTTCGTAAAACCCTTGGTCATTGCGGATTTGGAGTGTTGATTTGGTATTAGGGTTTTCAGATTTCCATTTTAAACGCACCATTGCCAATGTTCATTTCGGTTCGTCTCGCCCTTCCATTTGTTTTTCTCAGACTTCAGGGATCCATAATTACTTGCTGGACATCGCAGGGCTTGCATCTCACAATCCGACCGATTGGTAACCCGCTTTCCTGGCCGCTTCCCTCTGCATTCCTTTACTCGTGGCTTTCTATGTAGTATAGAGTTGATTTTTCTGTTATAGTCTGCACTGAAGCTGTGGGTTTTATGTCTATCGTTCTTATCATGCATTCCATCATTTTGTTGCTCCACCACGTTGCCTATTTCAGGTTTTATGGAGGGTAAAATTGGGTTTCTGCCATAAGGTGAATGAAGGGTTTGCTAACCAGGCGGGAGTCATTTTTATTTCTACAGGCCGAATGATAGTTTGCTTGCACATCGATTTCCTCCCTGGCAAGAAATCCCCTTCTCGTTTTATATTTACCCTTCTTTCTTGGTTACCCCTATTAATGAATTTATTTAAAGTTTCCTCTTACTTATGGCATGTCTGGTTTGTTTTTGTTGCAGGTACCGCCTAAATGATTCTCGTCCAATTTCTTATACGCCTGGCTAAACTTGAACAGGTTTCCCCCTTACAATTCTCCAACCGTGAGATTGAGACACAGTTGTGTTTGTCACGTTTTTTTCATTCGTTTCCAGTATGTGCATTTGGGTCCGACATTTATGTTTGTAAAAAAGGTTAAGAGTTGTGAAGTGATTCTCTTGCCGCGCTCCGTAGTTCAGTTGTTTTATGTTTTCATTTCTCCTACATTCGTATATATCCTCCTTAACTGGAGGAGGGGATGTGTAATAACATTTCTACATTAAGAGATTTTTCATTCGAGCTCGCTCCTTGTCAGTAGCGAGTCGATGGCAGAGTTCAGGGTATTATACCTGTGCAGAAGAAATCGGCTGTTGCCCAAACGATTCCCACACATACGCACTGCTTTTACTATTTATGTTTTTGTTCTTATGATAATTACGTGAAATATTATTTCGTTTTCACATAGAAACCCTGGTTAACAAACTAACACGATTATTATGAGTTTTCACACTCTATCTCAATCGTAAATGTAAACGATATACTCACCGTTTCAGGACAAATGTTTACATGAAAGTCACAAAAGTTTTTATATATATATCTTATGCAAAATCTTCTAACTTTTAATTGACAAAATTTGTTAAATCGCAAGATCTTGGGTACAAGTGCAGGCAGAATCTCTTGTAATAGAAGTAGTTTATAAAAAGTTATATTTGTCCAGATTATAGTATTGATTTCAGTACCCATCTATGATCTCAGAAATGTTCTTTTTATATGCTGTTTTTCTTTTGGAAGTCCTTTTATTCCAGAAAACTAATACATGAAATTCCAAGTGTTATACTCAGTTGTTAAGGTAGTTCCCTTCGATAATAATCTATGAGAAATGTATAGAATTTTCAATAGTTTTCTTTTCAGTTATAGTAGTTACTGTTGGCATGCATGTTTAAGGTTCCATTCCTCTATTGCTATTTCCACTGTAGCATAATTACTCTAAATTCCTCTCTCCAGTGTATGGATATATTAGTATTATTCTATGAAGAAGAAGTAGATTTAAGATAACTCATCACATTTTTCTTTAGAGATAAGTATCTTTAGATTTGAACTAGTCATGGTTTAGATATTCTATAAGATCCTACTCTTACATATTGATATTCTACAACAATGCAGATTGACAAAGGTGCACTCCTTGTGGTTCATTTTGCTAAATGTAGAACTGATAATGAATATAAAATCAATTAATTATGTTGTTTTTATATGTAGCCAATTCATACTGATTTAAATAAATGGAACATTTCATTTTAAAGACATACCACTCATGCAGTAGACCAACCTCCCAACCGTAGAGTTCCTTTTTCTCCCAGAACTCACCCCCGAGCTGAGACCACCTCCACCATAGATCAACCCCTGATCTGTTTAGGAGCAGCTTATTTAAGCTAAAAATTCCCCAAAGCCTGTTTCTAATTTTGCGTCAAGAATAGCAGGATGCTTTTCTTCCTGTTGGCCTAGGCTTCCCATTTTTGGGATTCTTTAAAGTTGTTTTATGCCTTTCCTCAGCTTTTCCATCTTTTTACCTCTTCCCAACTACTTTCCTCATCATTGGGGAAATTTAGATTCTTCCTCAAAATCTAAATTAGAATTAATTCCTTTCAAGGATTTTTGAAGGATTTTGGGGATTTGTTGCCTTATCCATCCTCATGGATTTAGCAAGTGATCTCAAAATCTCATTCTTGGTCCATATGCACACCAGTAATTTTATTCACTTCCTCAACTTAAATATTAAATTACATTCACAATTTATTTTTCCTTTGGGGTCCACTCCCCTTAGGATCAAAGTTCAAATGTCCAACTTTAAAATTTCAACACATAAATTGGGGGTGTTACATATTCCCCCTCTGAAAATAAACACCGTCCTCAGTGTTGTTATTCAACTACTAGAGTTTACTTAAACAAAAATGGATATCTTTTCATCATTTCAGCTTCTCTTTCCCAGGTAGCTTCTTCAGCAGTAAAGTGCTTCCACTGCACTTTTACTCTGGCTACTGTTCTGTTTCTCAATTCAATTTCTTCCCACTCCAATATTTGAAGTGGTTCTGGCAGAAACTCCCCTTCTCGTTCCACTTGTACAACATTCTAATCAACTATGTGAGAAGCATCATGCACATATATTTTTAATAATGAAACATGAAATACATCATGAACTCTAACATGGGGGGGTAAGGCCAGCTAGTAAGCTACTGGTCCCACCCTTTCTAATACTTCAAAAGGACCACAATATCTAGGAGCCAGTTTCGCACAACTTCCAGCATAAAGTGTCCTCTTTTTGGGTTTAATGCGCAAATACACATGGTCTCCCACTTTGAATTCTCGATGCAATCGCTTCTTATCAGCATAGTTTTTCTGGCGATCTTGTGCTGTCTTGATGTTACTTTGTATCTGTTTAACAACTCTTTCGATCTCTTGTAATGTATCTCGTCCCAACATTAGTTTATCTTCTGGTTGGCTCCAGCTCAAAGGAGTACGACACTTTCTTCCATATAGTGCCTCAAACGAACTCATTTTGATAGAGGATTGGTAGCTGTTATTATAGGCAAATTCAGCTAAATGCAGATACTCTTCCCACTTTGATGGTCTATCCATCACATACATTCTCAACATATCCTCCAGAATTTGATTTGTCCTCTCTGTTTGCCCGTCGGTTTGAGGGTGATAGGCAGTACTAAAACTCAGCTTAGTACCCATCCCTCCAAATAATCCTTTCCAAAAAGTTGTTGTAAACTTAGCATCTCAGTCTGAAACAATTACCTTGGGAACCCCATGAAGCCTTACTATCTCCTTCAGGAACACATTCGCTACTTGAGCTGTTCCAAAGGTAGATTTCACTGGTATAAAGTGGGTAGCTTTTGTTAGAGTGTCTACTACTACCATTACAGAATCATGCTGATATTTGGTTTTGGGTAATCCTGTTATAAATTCCATTGAAACTGTGTCCCATTTCCATTCTGCAATTGGCAAGGGGTTTAAAAGACCTGTTGGATGTTGATGCTCAACTTTGACTAGTTGACATTCCATGCACCTACTTAAATATTCTGCTACGTCTCTCTTAATTCTTGGCCAGAACAACTTCTTTTTTAGTGCTGTTAACATTTTCTGATATCCTGGATGTCCTACATATGGATGTATGTGATATTCATCCAGAATTTCCCTTTTTAGGGGCTCTACATTGGGAATATACAGCCTGTTTTTATAGCAGATCAGCCCTTTTTGGTTTTTAGTGAAATCAGTTTTCTCCTTTTTCTGTAATTTCACTAGGAGTGTTTCATAGTTTAGATCTTGATTTGCTACTTTTCTCACCAACTCTTCTACTTCGATCTGGGCACTACTTCCAATGCTATTTATATTCTGACAAGCATTCCTACTCAATGCATCAGCAACTTTGTTTTCTTTTCCCTTGATATGTTTTATGTCCATATCAAATTCGCTTAAAAAGGACAACCATCTGGCTTGTCTTGCATTCAGATCAGTTTGGGAAAAGAAATATTTGAGACTAATATGATCAGTCATCAATGTAAACTTTTTCCCAAGAAGATAGTGCCGCCACATTTTCAAAGCATGGATAACAGCTGCTAATTCCAAATCATAGGCACTATAATTCTGTTCATGTATTTTCAGTTTCCTAGATTCATAGGCAATAACTGAATTCTCTTGCAACATGACTCCTCCCAAACCCTCTCTACAAGCATATGTACATACCACAAATTCCTTATCAGGATCTGCAATTTTCAGTATAGGGGCTGTAGTGAGTTTTAGCTTTAATTGCTCAAAACTGTTTTGGCATTTTTCGGTCCACACAAATTTAACACCCTTCCTTTGTAATGAGGATATGGGATATGCTATAGCAGAAAATTTCTCCACAAATCTGCGATAATAGCCTGCAATCCCCACAAACGATCTTACTGCTAAAACATCCATTGGTACTGGCCATTCTTTTATTGCCTTTATCTTTTCAGGATCAACTGCTAGGCCTTGTTCAGAAATAATATGGCCCAAGTATTGAATCTTATCCTTATAAAATTCACATTTTCTGAACTTGGCATATAGTTGGTTTTCTTTCAGAGTTTGCAATACTATCTGTAAATGTTTTTATGTTCCTCCTCATTTTTGGAGTATACCAAAATGTCATCTATGAACACAAGAACAAATTTATCCAAATACTTATTTAACACAGTGTTCATCAGGCACATAAATGTGGCAGGGGCATTCGTCAAACCAAAAGGTAGGACTACAAATTCGTAATGCCCATACCTGGTTCGAAATGTTGTTTTGCTGATGTCTTCTTCTTTAATTCTGAGTTGGTGATAACCAGTCCTTAGGTCAATCTTGGAAAATACTGAAGCTCCTCTTACTTGATCAAAAATATCATCAATTCTAGGTAAAGGGTATCTATTCTTAATGGTCAACTTGTTCAGTTGACGGTAATCAATGCACATCCTAAAAGTTCCATCTTTATTTTTCACAAATAGGACCGGGGCTCCCCAAGGAGACACACTTGGTCTTATATACCCTTTATCTAACAATTCCTGCAATTGCATTTTCAGTTCCATGAGTTCAGGAGGATTCATTCGATAAGGCGCTCGGGAAACAGGTGTTGCTCCCGGTACCAGATCGATTGAAAAATCAATCTCTCTTTTGGGGGGAAGATGAGGGATTTCCTTGGGAAAGACTTCCTTAAATTCTCTTATTACTGGTACAACATCTAGTAATTCTTCCTCAGTTTTCTGTTCTATTTCTTCTACATGCACTGCATAAACTTGGTATCCCTTCCTAGCTGCTCTTTTTAATTGTAATGCTGAAATTTTCCTTACAGAAATAGGTTTTTGTTTCCCTTTGAGAATAAAAGGTTTCCCTTCCTCATCTACACAATGCAGAGTCTTATCCCAGCAATTCATCAAGGCTTTCTTCTTTTCCAGCCAGTCCATTCCTATCAACAAGTCATATGAACCTAAGGGAAAATTATTCAAATTTACCTCTGTTTGAAAATCATTTAACTTAATTTCTCTTCGAGGCAGTTTATGTGTTACCTTTCTCTTAGTTCTAGTGGCTAGCTATACCAACCATGACTGCTGAAATTTTTGAGGTTCAAGATTACATTTTTCTACAATTTTTGGACTAATGTAACTCAAAGAAGCACCTGGATCAATCATAATAGTAACAGATAGGTCAGAAATCTTACCCTCTATTTCCACCATGGTTGCTTGATGTTCTGCTTGCCGATTTTCCAGGGCGGCACTTATAATGGGTATATTTCTGGCTATATCATTTACTATTGTCGCCTCTCGATCTCTCATGAGCATATGAATGTTTTGATGAGGGCAGTCCCTCAAAAGATGGGGTTCTCCACATCCCCAACATTTCAAGGTTTCCTTCATCCTGACTGTCCCCTCCTTTTTACTATCTCCCTCTATTTGTTTTGAAGCCACTTGAGACTGAGCAGTTTGACTTTCTCTGGGCTTGTTAAACTTTTTCCGCTGATGATCCCTGCCAAAATTCTTCAGATAGGTTGGTTTCTGTTTCCTCCCTTTGAATTCATTTTTCTGTACCCAGCTTTTCCCTTGTTCAGTTTTTCCTTTGAACTGTTGATAGCATAATCTAGATTTTCTAACAGTTTCGTCCATTGTTTTTGGGTTGTCAAACTCGATTTTCTCCTTGTATGCAATAGGCAAACAATTCAAAAATCTTTGAACTTTTGCCTTCTCTTCCCTTATGTAGGGTACATATCTCAGTAGATATGTAAAATTAGTAACAAACTCATCAATAGTGAGCTGTCCCAGCCTAAGTTCATGAAATTATTTTGCTTTGTCATCATAGTAACGCTCATTCAAGTAGCGATTTTTGAACTTGACCTGGAAATCTTCCCAAGTAACTGTCTTTTCATCAATGGCATGGACCATTTTCGTCTCCTCCCATCACAATGTAGCTTTTCCTTGTAACTAGTAAACAACTAATCTGGCCTTCAGATTACTTTCATATTCATAAACCTGGAAATACTTGATCATGTTCAATAACCAAGCTTCCGCATCTTCCTCCTTCTCCCCATCATAAGAGGGAGGCTTGATCTTCCAGAATTCTCCTTGAAATTCCCTTTTTCTGTTTATACTGCTGCCTAGTAGCCTCCTCATCATCAGACTCATCCATCTTTCTCTTTCCGGAACCTTCGCCTTCTTGGCTTTTCCGGGAAGTTAATTCTCTGATGAGATTTTCCTGCTCCTTGCTGGCTGATGACAACCTGTCATTTTGGCTTCTTAGTTCAGCCAATTCTCGTTGCAACCTGTGCAACATGGCCATCATCGTAGCGTTGGGATCTAGTGTAGCAAACTCATCCCGTAGATCCACATAAATCCCTTCACCTTTAGCCATTTCAACTGTACACACTCATAACACAGATCAGCAAGATTTATAAAAATAAAATTTTCCTAAAAAAAAAAAAACACGTAGCAACAGTGAGCACAATAACGACAGCCCAATTTTTTGTAACTTGGGCTCTGATACCATTTGTCACTCCTCCCATTTAATTTTTTTTTTTCCTTCTATTTTATTACATTAGTTGCAGTGCCGAACTAACTTTGGTTTCTTTACAGAACTATCACACCAATTCATATACTCGATTTACCTTTTTTCTCTTCTCAAAAATTTGGTGTATTAAGTAAGGTCAAGGGATAAAATATCCCTTTTCAATCCATTCGTTATAGTACCACTTACAATATTTCATGGGTATCCTTTCGTTTCACTATGCATACACACATGTATCAAATTGTTATAACAACAATCAAAATATCATACCATATGATGTAGGTATTACCAAATCGTAATATACATATTATTTAACACTATTTATATCAGCGTTACAAATATAGGTATGATCTCCCATTATATAATTAAAGTTATATAGGCTGGTGATGAAAATCGATAGTTACTCTTTCAAACATAAAGTCTACGAAACTACCATATTCATTTCAACCCTATCGTGCAAGATCTCTCACGTATAATCATATGTAATTCTCCTATGTCGAAATTTCAGCATTTCAGGTATGTGTGTCAACTGAGAAATTCTTGAAATTTTGACTCCTCGTTGGGTTGCCTGTCATGACAGTATACCACATATGAATTTGGGGTACCGGGTGCCGAATGTTACTCTGTCCTTTGGACTCAGCGTGGTGCATGCATCCTACCTTCCTTCGCTACAAATTACGGTGTACAGATTTGCGTGTTATCGCTTCCGTCTCGGGAGAATTTATTTTCACGATGGTACCCACTGTTTCGGAGCAGTTGGCATGTTGCACCAACAGCTGGAAGAAAAGTCCATCAAGATCACCACGGTAGGTATAAGGCTCCTAGCGTTGCCGAACACCCGCCGGCATGGTACTTTGAAATTTAATTGAATAATATTAACACTTGCAGGAGGGTACTGATATTCCTGCTCGACTTGATTGCTAAAATCCCCCTCGGGATTTCGTAAAACCCTTTGTCATTGCGGATTTGGAGTGTTGATTTGGTATTAGGGTTTTCAGATTTCCATTTTAAACGCACCATTGCCAATGTTCATTTCGGTTCGTCTCGCCCTTCCATTCGTTTTTCTCAGACTTCAGGGATCCAGAATTACTTGTGGGACATCGCAGGGCTTGCATCTTGCAATCCGACCGACTGGTAACCCGCTTTCCTGGCCGCTTCCCTTTGCATTCCTTTACTCGTGGCTTTCTGTGTAGTATAGAGTTGATTTTTCTGTTATAGTCTGCACTGAAGCTGTGGGTTTTATGTCTATCGTTCTTATCATGCATTCCATCGTTTTGTTGCTCCACCACATTGCCTATTTCAGGTTTTATGGAGGGTAAAATTGGGTTTCCGCCATAAGGTGAACGAAGGGTTTGCTAACCAGGTGGGAGTCATTTTTATTTCTACAGGCCGAATGATAGTTTGCTTGCACATCGATTTCCTCCCTGGCAAGAAATCCCCTTCTCGTTTTATATTTACCCTTCTTTCTTGGTTACCCCTATTAATGAATTTATTTAAAGTTTCCTCTTACTTATGGCATGTCTGGTTTGTTTTTGTTGCAGGTACCGCCTAAATGATTCTAGTCCAATTTATTCTACGCCTGGCTAAACTTGAATAGGTTTCTCCCTTTCAATTCTCCAACCGTGAGATTGAGACACAGTTGTGTTTGTCGCGTTTTTTTCATTCGTTTCCAGTATGTGCATTTGGGTCCGAAATTTATGTTTGTAAAAAAGGTTAAGAGTTGTGAAGTGATTCTCTTGCCGCGCTCCGTAGTTCAGTTGTTTTATGTTTTCATTTCTCCTGCATTCATATATATCCTCCTTAACTGGAGGAGGGGATGTGTAATAACATTTCTACATTAAGAGGTTTTTCATTCAAGCTCGCTCCTTGTCAGTAGCGAGTCGATGGTAGAGTTCAGGGTATTCTACCTGTGCAGAAGAAATCGGCTGTTGCCCAAATGATTCCCACACATCCGCACTGCTTTTACTATTTATGTTTTTGTTCTTATGATAATTACGTGAAATATTATTTCGTTTTCACATAGAAACCCTGGTTAACAAACTAACACGATTATTATGAGTTTTCACACTCTATCTCAATCGTAAGCGTAAACGATATACTCACCATTTCAGGACAAATGTTTACATGAAAGTCACAAAAGTTTTTATATATATATCTTATGCAAAATCTTCTAACTTGTAATTGACAAAATTTGTTAAATCGCAAGATCTTGGGTACAAGTGCAGGCAGAATATCTTGTAATAGAAGTAGTTTATAAAAAGTTATATTTGTCCAGATTATAGTATTGATTTCAGTACCCATCTAGGATCTCAGAAATGTTCTTTTTATATGCTGCTTTTCTTTTGGAAGTCCTTTTATTCCAGAAAACTAATACATGAAATTCCAAGTGTTATACTCAGCTGTTAAGGTAGTTCCCTTTGATAATAATCTATGATAAATGTATAGAATTTTCAATAGTTTTCTTTTCAGTTATATTAGTTACTGCTAGCATGCATGTTTAAGGTTCCATTCCTCTATTGCTATTTCCACTGTAGCATAATTACTCTAAATTCCTCTCTCCAGTGTATGGATATATTAGTGTTATTCTATGAAGCAGAAGTAGATTTAAGATAACTCATCACATTTTTCTTTAGAGATAAGTATCTTTAGATTTGAACCAGTCATGGTTTAGAGATTCTATAAGATCCTACTCTTACATATTGATATTCTACAACAATGTAGATTGACAAAGATGCACTCCTTGTGGTTCATTCTGCTAAATGTAGAACTGATAATGAATATAAAATCAATTAATTATGTTGTTTTTATATGTAGCCAATTCATACTGATTTAAATAAATGGAACATTTCATTTTAAAAACATACCACTCATGCAGTAGACCAACCTCCCAACCGTAGAGTTCCTTTTTCTCCCAGAACTCACCCCCGAGCTGAGACCACCTCCACCATAGATCAACCCCTGATCTGTTTAGGAGCAACTTATTTAAGCTAAAAATTCCCCAAAGCCTGTTTCTAATTCTGCGTCCAGAATAGCAGGATGCTTTTCTTCCTGTTGGCCTAGGCTTCCCATTTTTGGGATTCTTTAAAGCTGTTTTATGCCTTTCCTCAGATTTTCCAGCTTTTTACCTCTTCCCAACTACTTTCCTCATCATTGGGGAAATTTAGATTCTTCCTCAAAATCTAAATTAGAATTAATTCCTTTCAAGGATTTTTGAAGGATTTTGAGGATGTGTTGCCTTATCCATCCTCATGGATTTAGCAAGTGATCTCAAAATCTCATTCTTGGTCCATATGCACACCAGTAATTTTATTCAATTCCTCAACTTAAATATTAAATTACATTCACAATTTATTTTTCCTTTGGGGTCCACTCCCCTTAGGATCAAAGTTCAAATGTCCAACTTTAAAATTTCAACACATAAATTGGGGGTGTTACATGTGTGGTGCAAACAATGCAATGCTATAGTCACAACTAATAGTCACACTTACTCTTTCACCTATCTCTCCACTGTTCTCCACTAACACTGCCATGCACTGTAGTTAACTAATGTATTCTTCAGTTGATTAATGAGTTATTATTTTTGAATTAATTAACTAATTAATTCACACCACTCTCACTAGTGTATCAATAATTTAGACTAGATACAACTATCTCAACTGAGTCTAACTGAGTTAAACTAAATACAACTCCACCAACTACTTCTCCAACTCCACCAAACTCTGTCACATGAGTTCTAAATGTATTCCTTCATGCAATAGGTCCACTAAACCCTCAAGAATAGGGTAATTCCTTCTGTCAGTTGTTGTGCCACATCTGTGCACTTAACTGAAGTGCTCCAAGAGAACAAGATAATGTTTAGAGTCCAAATATTATTAAGAGCTAATAATATTCAACATATCTATTTTTAGACTGGCAATCTAAAAATAGATTCTGCCCAATATTTCTAAAATAGAAGTCCATATATTTTTCCAACTTGACCAACCATCCAAAAATAGCATCTTGCAACTCATAAAATATGATCGACATGTCTAAAACTAGACATAGTCTAAAATAGACTTTGCACCAAAAATAACCTGTGGGGCCCTCTTAGTGAAGGCGACTCTTTTCACTAAGCTCATCATCTTGTTGAATCTCAACATTCACTCTCAACAAGATAGGGATTATCTGCCACCCCAATCCTGTCTCTATGGTATTCAAATTTTCTCTTGGTGAGCGCCTTTGTCAGAATATGTACATCCTGATCCTCCGTAGGAATGTAAGAAAGCAACATGATCTTCCACTGCACACAATCTCTCATATGATGGTATCAGATGTCAATATGTTTAGATCCATCATGAAATACTAGATTAACTGAGATTTTAATGCAAATATGATTATCACAATATATCACAGTAGGATCTAAGTGAGAACCGAACAACTCGACCAAGATCTCCCTCATCCATATAGCCTCGCATGCAGCCAAACTTGCTACCATGTACTCGGCCTCCACTGAGCTGATTGCCACAAATATTTGCTTCCTACTATACTAAGAAAATGCTGTAGATCTGATACTAAAAATCCCTCCAGATGTGCTCTTTATTTCCTTTGGGCTTCTTGCCCAATCTGCATCTGTGAAGCCATGCAGCTTCAACACATCCGACTGTTTGTACCAAAATCCATACCCATATGTGCCCCTGAGATACCATAGGACATGCTTTCCTCCCTTCCAAAGGTGCTTGGTAGGCTTCACCATCGCTTGTGAAAGCTGGTTCACAACATAGCATATGTTTGGTCGTGTATTTACTAAATACATGAGTGAACCAGCCAATTGTTGATAAACAATGGCATCCACTACCTCTATCGATGTAGCATCCTCTTTCCTCCAACCACCAGGAAGAGGAGTGTCGATAGGCTTGTAGACTTGCATGTGAAAATTCTCCAGTATCTCCCAGGCATACTTGCCTTGAGACACAAACAGTTCACCCTTTCACTGCCAAATTTCCAATCCTAGGAAATAATGAAGGAGGCCCAAGTGCTTCATCTCAAACTCCTTTGCAAGATCTGCCTTGCATGAGTGTATCAATAGTTCATCACCCGTCAGTATTAAATCATCTACATAAAGCATGATGATCAAAAGCATACCCTCCACCACAATCTCATATAGGTTAGGATCCGCCTCACTCTTGGCGAAACCAAGTTCAGTGAAATAAATGTTTATCCGTGTGTACCAACCACGAGGTGCTTGTTTTAGCCCATAAAATGCTCTTTTGAGCCTGCACACATGTGACTCGCTGCTGAAGATTTTGAATCCTTCAGGCTGCTCAATGTACACCTCCTCCTCAATGATTCCATTGAGGAACACAGCCTTCACATCCATCTAATGAATGTGCCAACCCATCTGCGCAGAGAGAGAAAGGATGGTCTGTATTGAAGAATACCTTGTGATAGGTGCAAAGGTTTCTTCATAGTCGATCCCCTCAATCTGTGAGAATCCCCGGACAACAAATATTTCCTTATACTTCTCGATGCTCCCGTCGGCAGCTTTCTTCACTTTCTAGATCCATCTGGAACCTACCACTGATTTCCCTTTCGGCCTTGGGATAATCTCCCATGTACTTTTTTTGACAATCGAATCATACTCTTCCACCATGGAATCTACCCATGCGAGATCCTCCACAGCTTCCTCAAAAGAGGATAGCTCCGTCACGATACACTTGCTCATCAGAACCATGTATCTAGTAAATAGGTTAGGTGACTGTCTATGTCTGCGTTGTGATGTAGGAACTCCTACATTCTGCATTGCATCAAGATTCAATCGCTCAGATTTCGTAGTGCGCTTCCACCCTCTGATTTTTGGTGCTGCATGAGTGGTTTCTTCCACTCCATGAACCTCCTATTGTGGATGATCCACATCTTAAGGCTCATCTTTAGGAACAAGTAGCTCCTCCTCTGCATGCAAGTGTAGCTCCCTCTCAAGCGACAACTTCATGGCTTTCTCCTCATGAAATTTGATATCCCGTCGGACAACAGTCATCCGACTGTCTAGAAAATACACACGATAGCTGTGGGGTGTTTCTTTGTACCCCACAAATATCACAACCTCTACGGTCAGCTCTAGCTTCTTCCTGGCATCCTTCGTCACATGAATGTAAACAAGTGAGCCAAAAATCTTCAAATGAGAAATATCAGGCTTCTTACCAGGAAATTCCTCTTCAGGTGTACTCATTCCAAGTACTCTATGAGGGCAACGGTTTTGCACATAAATCGCAGTGTTACATGCCTCATCCCATAAGTGTATGGGAAGGCCCTGATCATGCAACATCGCCCATGCAGCACCCACGATCATTCTGTTCTTTCTCTCCGCGACCCCATTCTATTGTGGGTTATGAGGCGTTATGAGTTCTCTTCGAATTTCTTCTTTGCTGCAAAAGTATTTGAATTCTCTAGAGATGTATTCACCACCATTATCGCTCCTTAGAGCTTTCACCTGCTTGCCCGACTCTTTCTCAACCAGTGCCTTGAACGCATGGAACTTTTATTATGTCTCAGTCTTCTTCTGCATGAAGAAGATCCAACACTTACGAGAAAAGTCATCAACATATATCACATAATACATGTGCTTTGTTGTTCAAGCAACCGAGAAAGGTCCACACATGTCTGTGTGAATTCTCTCAAGGATCGTCAAGGCATGACTATCCTTCTCATGAAAAGTAGTCTTTACAAATTTTCTCAAAGTACATCCCTTACACTAATCTGACTGTGCAAGTGTATCCTTGGGAATATCAGTAGAAATTTTTTGCAAAATATTCAAAGCGCCATGGTGAAGATGGCCCAATCTCCTATGCCACAATTTTCCCTCATCCCGACTCACCACTCCTTCTACTTTGCCTACCATTGCTGCACAGACATCTACCTGCAATTGATAAATATTCTTAACTCGAATCCCTATCCTCTTGGTTTGACCAGTTGTTTTATGGCACAGGAAAGCTTTTACCTCACAAAAAACAACATCATAACCCTTGTCTTCCAACATCTCCATGGAGATTAGATTCTTCTTCAATCCCGAAACATGCATGACATCCTTCAAGATGAAAGGTTTATCAGACTCCCTCTCAAAGGAAATGGTCCCGATACCAGTCACTCTGTATCTACCATCATTTCCCATCACGATGTGCACTCCAAGATCCTTTTCATCTAGATCGCTAAACAAATCTTTGTCTCCAGTCATATGGAAAGACGCACCACTATCAAGAAACCACACCGATCCCATCACACTTGAAACCAAGCATGTGATCAAAGAAAAATCCAGCTCAAACTGCAAGGCTATGGCCTCTCCAACTACAGATCCAACAACCTGCTTATTCTTCTTCTTCTGTGGGAAATTAGTGGTGAAATGCCCGTGTTGGTGACAGTGAAAACACTTCACCTTGGAAAAATCTTGATTCTTGCCTTTAGCTTCAGATTTGGAAGATTTCCTCCCTTTTCCTTTCCAATATTTGGAAGCCAAAGCAAAATTTTCTTCATTTTCATTGTTCGATGAAGATCCGTCCCTAGCACCCCGCCTTATCTCCTCCTGCACAAGATCCGACCAAAGTCTCTCCCATCCGGGGAGTTTCTCCCGTCCATTGACAGAGTCTTTGTAGCTATGCCAACCCTTTGGAAGCCCAAGGAGAGACAAGCTCACCAAGTCTGCTTCATGAATAGTAACCCCCACACTTCCCAGCTCATCCTTGTAGTGGAAAAACTTTGTGAGGTACTTTGGTATACTGTCGCCTTTCTCCATTTTTATTTTTCTAAGCTTGTCTTTAAGTGCCAACTTCCTCTGGTCGCTTTTTCTTTGGAACAAGTCTATCAAAGCCTTCCACATTAAGAATTTAGTGGCTTTACCATGAAGGCTGGACACAATGTGGTCCTTCACACCTTCCAATAGAATCCTTCAACACTTTTCTACCTTCTTTTTCCATGCGTCAAGCGCGGCTGTATCGCTAGAAGTAGGCTTTAGAATATCAACATCTATGAACTCCTTCAACCCATTATCATCCAGCACCGCCTCCATCCTGTCCTTCCATGCTATGCAATTTGGGCTCCCATCAAGGGAATACTCCAATCGCAATCCGTTGAAAGACATTTCAATGAATGCTTAACTTCGACACCAAGAAAAACACTACAACAAGTTCGAATTCCACCAGCACAAAACTCAACTGCTCAATAATTGCAATCTCCTATAATGATAAATACTGTGTTGATACCATGTATAAATTATATAACATATGTGTTATATGTCCAATATTCTCCTGATCTCACACTATTTTAACTTCATGCAAAATACAGAATATATTCCACCATTGATCATTTGCGGAAATTAAATCAAGATTGCAATGTACACATGAAATAATAAAAAATTCACACACATTAACACAGTTGTTTAACCGGAAAGACTGAAGTTGAAAACCCCAACTATCTGTATATAATATATGTCATAGAGATCATGTAACAATCCTCATACAAAGCTGATCATATCAAGCTCTCAGTATAATACAATCGCTACACACTAATCAAGCCTGATCTTGCAAATCCATGCACCGATATTTTCCATCTACTAGCCTACCTCTACAATGAAATCCCTGCCAAAGAATGGATTTGAATGAGTTCGTATTACTCCAGCCTTGTTCACGCAATCCTCATTGGCATCTCCAATGAATATGTGGTGCAAACAATGCAACACTATAGTCACAACTGATAGTCACAGTTGCTCTTTCACCTATCTCTCCACTGGTCTCCACTGAAACTGCCATGCACTGTAGTTAACTGATGTATTCTTCAGTTGATTAATGATTTGTTATTTGTGAATTAATTAACTAATTAATTCACTCCACTCTCACTAGTGTATCAATCAATTAGTCTAGATACAACTAGCTCAATTGAGTCTAACTGAGTTAAACTAAATACAACTCCACCAACTACTTCTCCAACTCCACAAAACACTGTCACATGAGTTCTAATTAAATTCCTCCATGCAATAGCTCTAGTAAACCCTCATGAATAGCGTAATTTCTTCTGTCAGTTGTTGTGCCACATCTGTGCACTTAACTGAAGTGCTCCAAGAGAATAAGATAATGTTTAGAGTCCAAATATTATGAAGAGGTAATAATATTCAACATATCTATTTTTAGACTGGAAATATAAAAATATACTCCGCCCAATATGTCTGAAAATAGAAGTCCATCTATTTTTCAAACTTGACCAACCATCCACAAATAGCATCCTGCAACTCATAGAATATGATCGACATGTCTAAAAATAGAAATAATCTAAAAATATACTTTGCACCAAAAATAGCCTGCGAGCCCACTTAGTGAAGGCTACTCTTTTCACTAAGCTCATCATCTTGTTGAATCTCAACATAGGACATAAGAAACGCATACCTTAATGTATCTTAGGGGAGGCTATCTTGTCTACACAATCAATCTATATTGGCACAATCTAGCTTCACAACATATCAACCTAATCATAAATAAGGTCATGATATCCATAAGAATATATAGCTAACATGTTCACACCTTAAACTCATAAATAATTTTCATTCAAGCATATAATCGCATATGCACAGTCAGTCTAGACAGAATAGAAAACACTATCATAATTAGGTCGACTCATGCCTCAATGTCATAAATCTAACCATCGAGTCACTAGCATGTAACAAAAAAAAATTATATATCATGCTCATGAAGAATGCATAAGCTAATCATCAAGATAACTATCATACAACAACATGAAGTTAACCCATAGCATGCTCATCAACAACAAATAAATTAGCCAACATAAAGAAATAATAACAATGCATACCACCAGAGTTTTCTATCGTTCATAACTATCTGACACATGTACATATAACCACACTAATAAACTAGCATGTATAATGTATGTAACCATAGCATCAATAGAAAGAAAAGCATACTAATAGCATAATTCATATAACAATCCTTAACCTACATACCTACATGCCCAATATCCAAACTTGTATGATGACATGCTCTTGCCTCGAGATCCAATGCTGTAACTTCACTTTGATGGTTTTCATTTCCTACTGTATCTTAGCCAACATATTAGCATCATAACATACCAATATCATCATGATGACCTTATGCACAACAACCTTCACCAAACCAATGCAAACTTGACCATATGCACCCACTTGAAATTTATAACCAATCATGAATGACCAATTCATGTCCCACATTTAGAATCATGTAAGAAATCATAGAAAAACAACACAAAAGCATGACCAATAGGTGACCTATTATAAAAACTCAATGCATAGACAACATATCGACACTCACATGCAAAAAAAATGCATATAAAACCGACATACACTCATGATGACCACATCCAATCACCATCAACTTTCACATGGCAGAACCACTATGATTATTACTGACACCATACATATGAAACAATCACATAGAACATAAGCATAATGAAAAAATATGCAATCAACATGAATGCACGAAAAACACATAGTAATGCATAATCAATCATATACTCATGTTGAAATGCTTCACAACAAGAAAATCCTCTTTCTCATGATGAAATCACTATAACCATGACTTGACACCATGCATATGAAATAAGCATATAGATGAAAAGAATGATAAACACATGTGTAATCGACACAAATACATGAACAAGACACTTCGCATCCATTCCAATGATTGTACCATGCCATGATACCACTCTGTGGTATATGATATCAACCAAAGAGAATAAGAGCTAGACATCCCCTAAAAAAATGTAAACCAAACACTGCCCAATGAGAGCAAAACAACGTTTTGATACCACTTTGTAACACCTTCTTCCTACATCTACCCAAGTAACAAACTAGCCAGTGTAGAGATGTGACGAGAGGCTACTATATGGGATTCAACCTTTTAGGTGACCTTAAGGAAGTGGAACCCATGGAAACACAACATACAGACCTTGCACAACAACAATAACACCCCCAGGAGGTAAGCCAACCTTTTGGGCCTCTTACCCCTAGGAAACACTAAAATTTTGAACTATTTGAGCCATAGCCACAAGAATATCACTGCATGCCAAGGACTAGGAGGCTATATCCCTAGGAATAACATTGTATGCAAGATGTTAGGGCCCCAGAGACTCAGTTATGTGCTTGCATATCAAGGATTTGAGGCACATTTTCAAGCCGAGACCCAATTGATTTTCCAAGAACTTCATGAAAAGTTCGAAGATGATAAATAACAGCATGAAAATGATAAGAAATAAATCACATCATTAATAACTCATCTAGACCCCTCCTAGCCATAACATTCATTTTGTCAAACATGTCACAAATATTCAATCTACATTTGTAAGCAACATAATAGAGAAAAGGGATCTCATACTTATCCGAGAATCACTAAGAAGCATTTCCCCTATACATCATTAACTACAATACCATGTATTTTACCATAGATACATTGTACATTCATTTACAAGTAAAAACATGGGGAGAGGAATACATCATCACTGTAAGAATACATGCTCATAACCAACATAATAACAACATAATTAACATGGATACAAAAAAAATAGAATCCACATAATAAAAAATACATTTTCATACCAAATACCAAAGGAGTGATCACTTCATTAGTGAATGTAAAAACAAACTAGAGATGAAACTTCCACGTTCCACCCAACAATAGATTGGTTGAGGCAAATATCCCTTTGCCTAATCACCCCCATGCCATATTCCAAGTATGAATGTGGGACTCATAACCAACGAAAAATAACCAAACAAGCATGAATGATACCTAAGTTCTTCGTCTACACTATGATGAATTTGAGTGCCTCCTAGTCTATCAGGCTTCACCATAATCCTTAGAGTGATCCATGGATCACTATGACCTCAAACGAGACCCACTTTCTAGGCTACACTCTACATCCCATCCCAAGACTACTAGGCCCAGTGGAGTGTAATCCACCTCTTGGATTTACACTATATCATGCCATTCACTGACAAGGATTCCTAGGCCCACCAAGCCACACAATTTGGATTTACCACAACCCATAGTACTGTTCAAGGGCTACTAGACGAGTGGCTTTACCATGATCCACAGTCTGGTTCAGGTACCACTAGGACATGTATTTTTAATTTAAGAGATCCACCTTCAGCTTCCAATCCATCCAGCAATCCAACTCAATCGATGTATGAGAACCCATCTCATAAAAGTTATTGATAAATGGAAAGGGTAGGTTCAAAACACTATCACACCTGGAAAAACCCATGCCATGATAGAAAATATCAACATGAAATACCATGCATGTCATATCTAGCAATAAAAACACACATGAAAGTCAATACCTACCAAGAATCATGTTGTAGTTGTTTCGTTCGTGCTCCTTTCTTGTTGCCTCATTCTTGTTATATTTCTTTTCTTGGTTGTTAGATGACCCAAAAATAACTTTTATCAAAGGTTATATTATTTCAATAAAATAATTATTAATTTAAGATATTAAATTAATAATTATTATTCTAGAATATTTAATATATTTGTGAGATATTTAGAATTAGAAATTTGTTATTAAAAATTAGGACTCTAGAAAAGAGTCGTTTCCTAGGCTCTAAGTTAGGAGAAAAGTTAGTAGTTTGGTTAGAAGCTCATTTATTGTAAATGTACACTTGTTTATTTTCCAAGTGATCCATAACTAGATTAAGTTAGAGAATAGAGCATATAAATAGGTTAGTTTCCTATTTTCATTGTAATGTGTAATGAGAGAATGTGAGAGTGAGTTTACGTGTGTAAAATCCTATAATTTGCCTTGTAATCTTTTTGCTCGTTCAATAAAGTTGTGTGTCTGAGGACACTTCTGCACTTTCATGTGGTATCAGAGCAAAGTTTGTTTTCATCGTAGTGAATCTGATGATACTTTGTATGTGCGCCAACAGGGAAAATATCTGGTCATTCTCATTATGTATGTTGATGATTTGATCATTACAGGCAACAATGATGATCACATTGAACAGGTGAAAAAGGAGTTGCATGCAGGTTTTAAGATGACAGATTTGAGACTACTTCACTACTATCTTGGGGTTGAAGTATTCCAACGTCCACATCAGATATTCATTTCCTAGAGTAAATATGCAGCAGAAATTCTTCAGCGATTTGGAATGCAGGATTGTAAGCATGTCCATACCCCTATGGAACAAAACCTAAAACTTTCAAAATTTGAAGGGGTGGAAAGAGTGGACAGCATGACTTACAGACAGTTGATTGGCAGCTTGATTTATTTCACAACCACTCGTCTTGATCTATCTTATGCGGTCAGTAATCTTTCACGTTTTATGCAGGAACCACTAGACAGCCACTGGAATGCAGCCAAAAGAGTTCTTCGATATATCCAAGGAACAAAAGATTTTGGTCTTGGTGGATTTTCAAATTCTGACTTTGCTGGCAATATTGATGAGAGGGCATCAACCTTAGGTTACTTAATGAACATTGGGTCAGCTGCAGTTTTTTGGAGTTGCAAGAACCAAAGTACAGTGGCCACTTCTTCAGCAAAAGCAGAGTACATTTCAGCATGGGAAGCAACATGTGAGATTGTTTGGTTACGTCAAGTTTTACAGGACTTGGGGATTCCTCCAGCAGAAGCTACTTCATTATTCATAGAAAATCAATCAGCAATAAAGCTTGCCAAGAATCCAGTTTTCCATTCAAAGACAAAGCATTTGGACATCAAGTATCATCATATCAGATCTCTCATTGCAAAGGACGTCATCAAGCCAGTGTTTTTCCCGTCAGAAGATCATACCTCCGACATTTTCACAAAACCTATTGGCAGAATAAAGTTTGCTAAGTTCAGGGATGAACTTGGTATCTGTTGTAATGTATCTTTGGATCACAGGGGGGAATGTTATATGATCCAAAAATAATTTCTATCATAGGTTATAGTATTTGAATAAAATAATTATTAATTTAAGATATTAAATTAATGATTATTATTATAGAATATTTAGTATATTTGTGAGATATTTATAATTAGAAATTTGTTATTAAAAATTAGGACTCTAGAAAAGAGTCGTTTCCTAGGCTCTAAGTTAGGAGAAAAGTTAGTAGTTTGGTTAGAAGCTCATATATTGTAAATGGACACTTGTTTATTTTCCAATTGATCCATAACTAGATTAAGTTAGAGCATAGAGCATATAAATAGGTTAGTTTCCTATTTTCATTGTAATGTGTAATGAGAGAATGTGAGAGTGAGTTTACGTGTGTAAACTCCTGTAATTTGCCCTGTAATATTTTTGCTTGATCTATAAAGTTGTGTGTCTGAGGACACTTCTGCACTTTCATTGGTCCAATTCCAAAGTGCTCCAAGAAACTCTAAGTGTCCAAGAGTGAAAGAGAGATATAGAGAGAATAATGAGAGCCATAAGATTGAGAAAAAATATTGGTAGCTAATCCTCGGAAACCTTTTTATTAATGAGGCTTCTAATTTCTTCAATTTTCCACAATTTTCGTTAATTTTCCTCCTCACATGTGACCTGTGACATTTCACCTCCCTTTTCTCCTATTTTCCTTTATTTTCATAAATAAATGTGCCAAATATGTCATTTTTCCTTTCCAGAGCCTTAGCCTTTGCCTTTGCCTTTGCCAATTTTCATAGCAATAATAAACCAAATGAACACCCATGAGGATGTTTTTTCCAATATTTAGCCTCGAATAAGTGTCCCATCAACTGTTCTTATTATTTTAACTTTATTACATGAAATTTTGACTATGGATGTTATAGTATCATATTATTTCTCTAGGATGCACTTCCACAACCACTTAGGTATCATCCCCAATGGGAGACTAGTCCAACCAAAGTAAGTAGCACTACAAGGAAAAGACCCTCTAGCGGATGTTTTTGAGGAACCACAAAGAAAAATACCCCATACATCCATTTCTCGCAAAGGTTACTAGAGGAGGTTGGTGAGCAGAGGGTTTTGCGGATGTTTTCCTATCGGTGCTCTTATCGTTAAAACTCGCCCTGGTGCTCTAAAAAAAAATAGAAACCGATGCGGCCAAAATAATTGGCACACCTGAAATCGTGCACTCCATACACACACACTCGGTGCGTCATAATATAATAGAGAACCACTGCCTCACAACTCTTCCGCATCGGTGCATTATAAAACAGAACACCAACACCGAAACCATGCAGAGTGATAGACAAAAATCGCACCGGTGCATCATAAAAATCATGCCAAAACACAAACCGACCGGTGCGTTCACAGCAAACAGTACTGGTGTGCCTATAAATAACGCGCACCAGTAAAGGGTTGAATTAAACGACAAAAAACTCAGATTTTTTAGTTTTCCACTGCTCTTGAGCTATCAATTACCAATACGCACGATACCATAGAATGCACTCGTGCGCACCGAACATTGGCACACCAGATAGAGTGCGAGAAGTACATACCGTCGGGGCGTCCAATTACTCTAACACAATGGGGCATCAATACTCTTCCGCACTAGTGCATCATAAAATATCATGCCAAAACATAAACTAACTGGTGCGTTCTTCTCTAAGAGCACTGGTGCACCAAAAACAGCATGCACTGGAATAGCGTTATATAAAAAAGAAAAAATAAGGCCAAAAAACTAGTGCTTTGCGACTATTATGCACCGATGCTTTACCATTACACCGCCCCAATGCATCATAAAATTTTTGCATTGAAAATGAAACATACCGGTGCATGGTTAGGGAAATGCCCTGACGCATTATAAACAATGCGCCAAAATTGATACCGCCCAATGCGGTTTTATTTAACCGCACCGGTGTGCTTATAAAACCTCGTGCACCGAAACAGGGTTAATAAAAACAATTACGGCCAAAAAATTTCATTATTCACTTCCCTCAGTGCTTTAGAGCTCTCAAGCCCCTGTGCTATTTCCTTATTTCTAAGCATCCCTGCCATCGATGCTCTCATTACACCCATTGCACGCACTACTACTCTGCATTGCCAACCAATCTGCAGCTTCCATTTTGAAAAATAGTGGGAAAATTTTATTTTCCAAATTTTACAACCAATATGCCTCCCCGGCCGCGAAATGCACAGGTATTTTTCTAGTTTCTCTATAATTAAGCCTTTTACTAGATTAGATATTGAAATAAACTTAAAAATAACCATTAATATATATATATATATATATATATATATATATATATATATATATATATATATATATATATATATATTTATTGCGTGTTGCGTTTAAGTCGTTCGTGTCATTAATCGGTAGCGGTGCTACCTATAAAATTTACAAGAAACACCGCTACCAGTGCTAACGGTAACTGCACCATTTCTGGGGCTATGTCGGAAGGCGCCCCGAATAATTTTAAATTAAAAATAAAAAAGAAAAAGGTGGTGCGCTCATTTATCTAGGCGCACCATTGACCCCGACAATCACAGTGTGGTGCGTTGATTGCATTTTCCGCCCCAGTTTATGTCAGCGCACCACATTTTTCATTCCAAGAGGGTCCACGATGCGGCTGGGTAAAAGACCGCACCATAAAATATGTCATTGTCATGAAGTCGGTGCGCTGACAGGAATATATGTGCCGAGGCATATATTTCAGTCAGTGCGCCACTATTCTAAATTATATACAGTCCACGATGCTTGAAAAATAGACATCGGCACCGAAGCCAGTGTGGTTTGTTTCATTAGCGACCCCAGGGATGGTGCGCTAAAATATTAGAATGCATCGGCACCGGTGCGTGAATTTTTTTATGGAGCACCGACTTGTATGGATGTTTTTTTTCAAAAAAAATTATATACGTATATTTATAAATACATTTTTGTTTTAATAAAAAATATTATTTAATATGGGAATGATTTAGAGAGAATAGGAGCAACAACAGTAACAACAAGTAGAATAGTATGACATGACTCACCAATGGGAGGCGAGAGAGAGGGAGAGAGATGGATGCGCTCGCCCTGTTACTGTAGATACCCAGGAGATCCTTAAGCAGCTAGGCCCCCTCAAGTTCTATGAGGAGGCTATTTTCGGCCTAAAGGCCCATAGTGTGCTTTTGAGACATCTTATCGGCAGGTGGAATGCCCACCGACAAGCTTTTCAGGTTGTCTTGACCAGTGGTACAAATCCACTGAGGAGGACATTTATTTTATCACAGGACTATCTAGGAGAGGGGTGGATTTTCCCTCATTCCCAGACGTGCCACCTAGTTGTGTAGCAGGGAGTCAGTTAGTTTACTCCCAGAGATACATTGGAGCACATGTACTATCTCCTTCAAAGTTTCAGATACCCGGAGGTCAGTTACGTATAGGTGCTTTTGGTAGACAGGACGTGTAGTCCCTCTTTATTATCGCTTTGATCATTTCACACAACACCAGTGATGAGAAATGCATTAGTTTCTCGCTTTTATATTATGTTGATTCTTTAGTACAGCAACCATGACTTGTCAGGTGGTCTGCCATTTTTTTGCGATAGTTTTGTACAACATTATATAGATGTCGTGCTCATGGACAAGGGAGGGTCAACTTCCCTTTTTCTTCAGAGCGGTTTTGTTTATTTTTTGAGAGGTTTCCAGAGATGAGACCTACTTTTTTTTGAGAGCCTCATAGGCCGATGTTGCAGGCCAAGATGCGCATGTGGGGGTAGATGATGCCCAAGAGGGGAGACACTATGTTTCCAGCAAGGATATCGCATGATTCACTAGACTTACTAGCCAGCGTTGGCGGGCTACATCCCTTCGTTATGGTCCCATGTCCTTATGCTAGACTAGATTGGCGAGGGTGTCCCAACATCCTCCTCACTCCTGATGAGCCGCCAGATGATAGAGGTAATATTACTGTTTTATTTATATTTATTCTAACATGTTTTTTAACTTGTTTTTATTAAATTATGTAATGAAATTGTCTAATTATTGTTGTGTACTTGTATATATTTTGCAGACATTGGGTCTTTTGATGGCGATGAGATGCCAGATCCACCACATGATCCAGGTGTCAATCCTGATGATTACGATCAGGAGATGGCTGATGTGCCAGATCAAGATAAGGCCCATTGCGTAGAAGAGAGACGTGTTGATCCTAATGCACCTCATGGTGCACCGGTACCTCCTTTTGCTAGGCGTGGTCGACTAGAGACGAGATACCAGATGGATTTGGGCAGCCAACTCTATGGATTGATTTCAAATGCGGGCATCAGGCCCGCTCATTACAGAGAGATATAGGGAAATGATAGAATGATATGGATGTGGAGAGGCATGTCGCGTGACATGTATGGCCTGATGCAGCATGTCATAGGAGGTACGTTAGTTGTTACGCAATTGCAGAGGATTTTCTGTAGCTATAAGCATAGTCGAGTTGTGGCACGTGATGATAGACAGTCTGCCAGCAGCCACTCAGATCCATCTCCTGATTGTTCACCTCGCGGTGCACCTGATGATCAGCATGAGGCTCCACTGCCAACATCTGACACTAGTCATCATGGAGATGAGGCTGGACCATTGGCCACGTCTAGTCAGCAGCCTACAACATCCACCATGAGTACTAGTCACGATCATCATAAGCAGGCTGGACCATTGACCACCGAGGCTGCAGTACTATTAACTGAGCAGGCCGCCTCCATTACTACTGCGCCTCATATTGATCATGTTGTACTACCACCAGCTAATGCATCCATCAATACTAGTGATCATCATGATCATGAGCAGGCTAGTTGACCATCGGCTGTCGAGGCTGCACCCAACATTACTGAGCAGGCCGCATCCACTTCTACTAGTGTTATTGATGTTGTTATACTACCACCAGCGCTTGATCCATGACATGATTTATATTACAGTTGTATATTTTTAACATTATATATATATATATATATATATATATATATATATATGTATGTATGTATTTATGTTCATGTTGCAGTTGTACTTAATTTTCATGTTGATGACCATCATGATGTGGCGCATATTGTTGGTCATGTTAGATATGTTCATTTAATGTTTAGCTTGCAGATATATGTGTATATGTGATAGGCGCTTGAGTTATTTGACATTATATTGAGATGAATATTTGATGTTTGTGTTGTGATGATGTTAATATATAATGTTAATTTGATGTTAATTGAATGTGTTTATTAGTCGAATATGACGTTTGTATGATGGTTATCATGATCGTGATGATGTTTATTAATTAATTTAATATTATTAAATGACCATGATATTTATTAAATATTATGTCCTGAATGTAATTGTAATTGAAATTTTAATTCTATGTAAAATTGTAAAATTTTATTTGTATTTGTACTCATTGTAATTTTAAGTGTAACTGTATGTAAAATATTTATTAATGTAACATTTTAATTGTAATTGTAATATTTAATTTATTGTGAAATGATTGTAATTGTATATATGAAAAATTGTAAAATTGTAATTGTAATTGTAAATGTAATTCTATGTAAAATTGTAAATGTAATTGTATTTGTAACTGTAATTTTAATTGAATTGTCTGCAAAATATTTGTAAAATTGTAATTGTAACTGTAAATGTAATTATATGTAGATTTGTAAATGTAATTGTATGTAAAATTAAAATTGGAATTGTAATTCTAATCATAATTCATGTATGTGAAATTAATGTAAAATTGTAATTGCAATTTTAATTCTAATTGCGATTGTAATTTTAATTAATGTAATTGTATGTAAAATATTAATTTGTAAAATTTTGATTCTATGAATGTGAAAATTTTAATTGTATTAATGTGAAATGATTTTATTAAAATATTTAAATTTGTAAATTTGCAAATAATTGTAAAATAACAAATCTAGAATAATACAAATTTTTGTAACATAAAGTTTAGAAAATAATAAAAATAAATTCATGTACTTTATAATTATCATTATTTTATTATGATCTTAGATATATAAAGTTTAGAAAATAATGAAAATAAATTCATGTACTTTATAATTATCATTATTTTCTATGATCTTACATACAAAAAAAAAAACTTTAAAAATTCTGGTGTGCTTATTATCCTAACAAGCCCCGGTGTGTAGTATTAATAAAATGCACCGGTGTGTCACATTTACGAGCAGCAGAAACGAATAAACGCAAATAAAAAACATGCAACTCTATTTTGTTTAATTTTAAAAAAAAAAATACCAATTTGAAAAATGGGCAGAAAAATATTTTCAAAAATCTAATTTGATAAAATAATTCTTTAAACACTAAAGACTTTTCATTATTTCACTATTTTTGCTAAAAATTTTCAGTCAAATTTTTGCCGGAGACAGAGTTGGAGCAAGAGAGCACGAGGGCACTGTGGATGGAAAAATATGTTTCAATAGAAGTATTCAGGAAATCAGAAACCAAAACTCTGGTGATTCAAGTCCTTTATCATAGAATTTTAAACCATCTCGGGATTAAATTTATTTTTTATTTTTTTACTTTTTTCTGCAGTTTTTTTATTTTTTCCTACAGTTTTGTCAATTTTTACCCTAAACCCTTTATTTTTTTTTATTTTCTCTTTCTTCTCCATGTTTCTGTGATTTCAGAATTATGGTTTTTCATTTTAGATTCACGTCGAACCCATGGGATGACTTGCATAGCCGAATCCCAATCCATTCGACAATTGCGTGAATTTTTGAAAAAATGGATTTTTCTTTATCAGCGTGCCTGGGTACTCCACCGCACCGGTGCTTTGTATCATTACAATGCACTGCGCAAGTTCTGTGTCATAAAAATTTGAATTTGTTTTTCAAATCCGTGCGCCAAATCTGAAATAAGGCATCGGTGCTCTCTTTAACTAGGAAAGCATCGTCCAATGTATTACACCATTTTGGCGATGTGTTTATAATACCCCACACACCATTAGGTTTATGACACTGTTTTTGTGGTGCATTTATAATACTAAACATACTGTATGGCGTATTATACTATTTGGCGGTGTGTTGTTAATATATTCACGCACCAACAGCGGTGCAGATTTCATGAAAGGAGCACCGGTGTCTTGAGATTTATTTTCTAACTAAAAAGTTGAGAATTTATTTATAAATATATTAATAAATTATATGGTACATGTTTCAAATTGATAAATAAATTACTGACAAGATATCAATTAACAAAAATACTATTAACACATCAAGAAAAGCAAAAAAGGAAAGTTCTTTGTAAATTATTTATAAAAAATATTATTTTTTAACTATATGTAACTTTAGCTAATATTTATTGTTTATTATGTATCATGCAGAGCCACAAAATGATGAAGCTCGATATGATTAGTTTTTTTCTACGACGAGAAGAGCTTAAAAGTTTAATGAAAAAATTGCAAAAAGATGAATCATGTGAATGAAAAAATACTATCAATCCAATATAAGTTTATTTTTTGAATTATCATTAATAATATACTTAAAATTATTATATAACATGTGTAAAACACTCTACTAATTCACATATGTTTAATGTTCTAGAAGGACCAACAACTCAGAAAATGAATGTTGTTCTAAGAAAATAAAAAAAATAGAACATGAAAATGAAAATGAATTACTCCTTCGCTCATCTGGAGTGGTGCTGGAAGTTAACGAAAGGGGGAAAAACTTTTACAAAAGTTTGAGGGATCTAGTGGAACAAATAGAACAACATGCTTCAAATGTAATATATAATCGTTGAATTTTTCGATCATTAGGTACAATAAATAAACAATTTAGCATTAAATATTAATTTTCAAGAATTTTCTTGCAGAAAAAAGAAAAGAAAATGGAACCCATTAAGCACATAAAACAAGACGACAAGGAGAAAATGGTTGATCTCTAACTTTGTGAGTAATAATTACTTCCTGATAACAACTTAACTAGATTTCATTTTTGTATTTTTTAAGTTGTTTTACAAAAATCATCATTGAATGTCTTCAAATAGGTGCTAACATACAAAGAAGAATCATCAGACAAATTGATTGAAATTGGGTTAAATATGGGTTGTGAGTATATGTCAGAATGTAATTGTGGAATTTGGAAGCATATATCGATCTTATCTTAATTAGTTTCGTCTATAATTAATAGAACAAAAAAATCTTTTATATGAAATATATGATTTGTTATGGGGCCTAAAACTTCCAGGAAACAAAGTATGGAACTGCACCAACAGATGAAATTTTGAAAGATGGCATGGTACATGGTTTTGAAAGAATGTGTATAATTTTTTAGTCAATTGTTTCTATGGTATGTCATTTTTCTTTTCAATTTACATTGACGTATATTATTTAATATTGGAATTTTCATTATTCTCACCAATGTATATACACTCATTTCAATTTATTTTTATGTTTTTATATGGAAAAGGAAGAAGAAGAAAATAATCAACGCCGTGAACACAACATTCTTGAAAATAACCCAAGTCATGGAAGTAGCCCTGGCAGTGACAGAAGTTGAAGCAAAGAATGACGATCACTATGTAATTTGGATATCAAAGCAAGTCATTTTATTTTTTGAAATATGTCTGTGAAATGAGACATTTTGTTTAATGTAATGGACATATTGTCTCAATTGAAAAACAAAGGGATACGAATAATTGTCTCATTTTGTATGATAAAGACTGTCTTATTCATATATATATATATATATATATATATATATATATATATATATATATATATATAATCATAATATTTGTATTAATTTATTCTATTGCGTTCTCCATTGTCGTTCTCAAATGCAGTAATAAAAATTTAATTCATATGAATATTGTTATAATATTATATATATGTGTCGACTTTTGATGAATAATGAATTTAAAAAAAACCATAATAATTCTAATATGATATAACAAATTAATCCAAACAACACATTACAATGCATTAATAAAAATGTAATTAATATGAATATTGTTATAATATGTGTCGAATTTTGACAAATAATGAATTTAAAACTATCACAATAATTAGACTCTCAGAGGTGGATGTTTCTAAAAAAATAAAATGAAACTCGGTGCGTTTATGTGTCTATACGCACCGGTGCGTTTATGATTCTATGGGCACCGTACTAATACCGATTCCAGTTATAAATATCAGTGCATTTGTGTGATACTGCGCACTAGGGCGTTTATGTATCTATAAACACTGGTGCATTTGTAAATGCCATGTGCACCGCACGAATACCGATACCAATTATAAATCTTGATTCCTTTCTGTGATACGGAGCACTGGTGCCTCATAAAGATACAGGCACCGGTGTGCTTATACGACCTATGGGCATCGTTCAAATCCCTAGACCAATTAGAACGGTCCTATGTATTATATCACCAGCACCAGGCCCAGTGTTGTTCTTTTCGTTAACGGTCTGGTGCATTCTCCTTAGACTGCCCCGGTGCGCTGTCTACCAAGACGCACCGGTGCATTCAAACCTAATAAGAACATCGAGGGAAAAACATCTATAATAACCTCCGGCCGCCCAATTTTTTTTAGTTGTTTTCAATTTCCATTAAAAGCTCTGCCAAAACCTTCGTTACCAGAAACGGATGTGGTAGCATATGTTTTTTTGACAATTTTGGCCAATTTTATAACACTAAAAACCTCCTTTATAACCTCCGCTAGAGGGTCTTTTCCTTGGAGTGTAGGCACACCTATAGGTTATTATGAATCAATAAGGAACATCCAACCAAACATATCTCTATTCCAATATTATTGATTTTTGATACATTTTTATAATAATTTTATTTTCTTAATTTTCTATGCATTTTTTGAAATATTACGACATAGAATTAATTCTTATAATAGAATATTTGTAGATTGAGTTTGTTGGTTGGATTGAGTCGTCAAGATATTTTTTCAAAAAAAAATCTCATAGTTTAAAATCTCTTGGATCTCATCAACACTATATTAGTGTGACATATATTGGATTGAATATATAATAGATGAATAATTTGTGTGTAATATGTGTACTATGTCTCCTCCTCAAATATCTAATTTGTTAACAAAGCTCGTGTTGGGCTGAATCCCTCAAGGGAGCGCTTAATAAAATGAAAACATATTGAGTACTGAATTCTATTTTTACATAGATTAGTTTTAAAGAGTGTCAGCGTAAATTTAGTGTTGTGGCTCAATAGTTTATTGTGTCATCGAGTGCAACATGAGCATGATTGTCGTGGGGCCATATTTCTCTAAACGGTCGTGAGATCTGTGAGCCAAATATCTAGATCTGGATTTTGAGACAATTTTCTATCAGTTGGACCGAGAGCATAACTGCTTACACCCTACATTGAATTTTGACGGGTTTTCACTACTGGGATCCACCCTAAAGTTATCTGAAGCTATTACACTACGAAAGACCCCATTATGCCTCTCTTTCGAGTCCTGCAGGAATTGAATTGGAGGTTGATTTCCAACGTTCTACCATATTCTCAAGTTTTCCCCGTCAAGACATTTTGTGACAACAATGGTTGTGGATAAAACAAATAATTTGCGTTTAAAGTGATTTGGCGTTCTACATGACGAGCAACACGTCTTGAATTTTGGATCCCAAGGCATGTGATCTTATTGTTTTCTACAAATGCAGGTGCCATGATGTGAGTATCCATAATGATGAGCTTCGATTTCTATAGGATTCCTTTAATGAGGATCTCAGAATACCCACAGTTTCATGATGTGGGCACATGTGAAATCAATTGATTGTTTATTAATTTAGAGCTTAGAGGTTGTAGGCACGTGGAATGGTGGTCATGACAATTCTGTCTTTATCCAAAAACATGGGGATTTGAAAGTTTGGGATATAGCATGTGGAGGACAATGTGATGTTTATGGTATTGAATATTTGACTGGGTCCAAACATCCACCAAAAAAAGGGCATTAACAAAAAATTTGCAAGCGAAGTAACTAGTTATAGAAATGGTCAAAAGGAGAAAATAGTTTGAGAAATAAAGGTACTTGTCTTATGGAACAGGGAAACCCATCAATCATTGTGGGTGCTACTGCGATTTCTTATAGCTAGTCAATTCCAAATCCATTCCCTTCCCTCTTCCATTTCCAAAACGTGGTGAAGACTGCATTATCTAGCTGAATTCTTGGTCTGGTATAGTAGACAGTGGCGGAGCATGTGCAAATATTTTTTTGGACATGAAATTTTTTTCTATATTGTAGGGACTCAAATATGACTGGGTGAATATCAACTGAGTTTGCCGCCATGTCAGCAGCTACCACAGCTTCTAACATCTATTCCTTTGTTCTAAACTATATGTGTGTGGAATATATCGTTCACATATGACATATTTATATAAATTTCAGAATCAATTATTGAACAATCTAGCATAATTAAAATTAGTGTTTCCCGTCACTTGGAAAACCTTTAACAAATCATTAGTTTTATTTTGTTTACATATTGTTACATTTTATTGTTTTTGGCGCTTATAAACCCTTGAACAACCAATATTGGTTATAATATGAGGTCTTTTTGTGTTAGACAGGTCAATTTGTATGATCAATCTCTGAACACATTCAATATCGAGACTTCCTTCCTAGAAATTCATGGATAGTTGAAAGAGAAATATCCAACACATGGTGGTATGTATATAGAGTGGTTCAGTTAATTGAAAATGTTTCTTGAAGAAACCATGACGAGCCGAGTATGTCATATTTTTTTATCTCAGAAGTACATCAATGATTGCCATAGGCAGTTGTGTCTTCAATGGGTCAAGTGGTAAGCTCGAATTTGTGTCATGAAGAAAGAACGTTGTCGATAAATTCCAAAGTGGGTGCAAGTGTTGATGAAGGCAATATCACACTATCAAAATTTTTTTTTTTTGTAAGCCGTGATTCTTGTATTGACCTTTCTAAGGATAATTTTTTAATCTAAGCGTTAACGGAGAGAATTAGAATTAACTGTTAAAATAGAATATTGTTGCATTGAGTTTGTTGGTTGGATTGTGCTTGATGAGATATCTTATCAATAAAAAATCTCTTAGTTTAGAATTTATTGGATAACTTAAGAACTATATTAGTGTGATTGTGATGATTGGCGCATTCTACAACCGAGTTTGAACTTGATGTGTAAGTATGTCACATTCTCAAAAAATAATAACAATAACTTTAGGCAATGTGGGCTAAAACATTCGCTTGAATCTTAAATTATATATAACTTGAATATTTATATTATATATAAATTATTAATCCTATTAATGGACTAAGATTACCTATTAAAATAAAACTATGTAACTTATTAATGGATTAAGATTAACTATTAAAATAAAGCTATGTAATATTATATATAATTTGAATGGATAATAAATTATAGCATGCATTTAATGGCTCTTTTATCATATACATGAATTTGAATGGATCATAAATTTACCTTCAAAAACAACTTTTACCACATTAAACAACTTTACTTTTTACCAAAGACGATATCGTTTCTTGAATAAATAAATAAAGGTTAATTCAACACAAAGAATCGAAAATTGATTCAAAATATTTTAATATTTATTTTGATTAAATATTTGGAAAATAAATTTTAAAAGGAAAAACCATATATACTAATTTGATGTAACTTGATTATAAATTTTTTTATCATGCCATGTAAAAAACATCATTAAATCTAATATTGATATTAAAAGATTAATATTAATATTAAGTATAATATTAATATTATTAGATTTAATAAATTTGCCTTAATAAAATATCAAGGTTAATATAATATTAAATTTATTATCTTATAATATATAATGATATATAATTAAATTTAGATATATATGAAGGGAAGAACAAATCCATAGAGTGATAGAGGTGGAGAGAGAGCGAGAGTGACAAGGGAGATATAGACAAAAAATGAATGAGAGGGAAGGGGAGGAATGAAGAGAGAGATAAATAGAGGAGTGGGAGAGGAAGAGAAGGGTAATAGAGAGAGATAGGGACACACAAAGATGGAGTGGGGAGATATGAGGAGAGAGAGGAGTATAGATGGAGGGAGATAGTGACAAGTTTGGAGGGAAAATAGAGAGAAAGAGATGGGAGGATAAAGGAGGAGGTAAGAGAGAAACGAAGAGAGGGAAAGGACCAGAGAAAGGAATTGAGAGGGAGGGAAAAAGAGATGGAGTTGGAGGGGGAGAGAGGAAGTACAGAAGAAATACATGCAAGGAAAAAAGTGGAGAGAGAGAGAGAGGGCGTGGAAAAAGAGAGATGGAGAGAGAGTGTGTATTTTTTGGGGTGAGATAGATATACAAATAAAGAGAGATGTGAGGAAAGGGGGAGATATGAAGAGAGGGAGGGAGATAATTGTTGAATTGGAGGGAGAAGAGAGAAGGGAGGGGACATAAGGAGGTGGGATAGAAAGGGGGAGAGAGGAAGGAAGAGAGAGAGGAAATGAGAAATGGAAGGAGAGGGGGAGGAGGAGATAGAGGGAGGAACGAAGAAAGACATAGAGAGTGAAAGGTGGAGAGAGAGAGGGGATTGATAAGGAATATAGAGAGAGAGAGGGCGAGGAGATAGCAGGAGGGAAGAGAGACAGAAGGGGGAGACAGTGAGAGAAGTGGAAGAGAGAGGGAGAGGGAGATGTGGAGCGAGGGGGATGGAGAGGGATGGAGAGATAGATAGATATGGAAAAAGAGTGTTTATGTTTTGGGCATGATAGAGAGACAAGAAGGAGAGAAGGCAGAAGATATAGATATAGATGTAGGGGAGAGAGAGAAGAATATTTCTTGTACTAGATGCATTGATTTCAGTGTGGATGATGATTTGTAATCCTATTTTATTCCTTGCACTACATGCATTGATTTCAACGTAGATGTTGATTTCTAATCCTATTTGATTTCTTTCTCTATATGCATTGATTTTTGTGTAGGTGATTTATAATCCTATTTGATTACTTGTACTAGATGCATTCATTTCAGCATAGATGTTGATGTCTATTTATATTTTTATTGCTGCCACTAGATGGATGAATTTTAACTCGATGTTGATTTCTAGGCTCATTTGATTACCTTCATTAAATGTGTTGATTTTAGTGTCGATGTGGTTTTATAACCCTATGTGAGTGCTTGCATTAGATGGATTAGATGTTGTTAATATTGAGGTTCTAAATTATTAAAAATATTTTGGAATATTAGATGGAGAGGGGAGAGAGATAAAAGGATTTCTTGCGTTATATGTATTTATTTCAGTGTCAATGATTATTTCTAATCCTATTTTATTTCTTACAGTAGATGATTGATTTCAGCATAGATGTTGATTTCTAATTATATTTTATTGTTTGCACTAGATGCATTGATTTCAACATATATGATGAATTCTAATTATATTTTATTTATTTCACTAGATGCATGAATTTCAGTGTTGATATTGATTTCTAGGCTTATTTTATTTCTTACATTAGATGCAATTATTTCAGTGTACATATCATTGTATAATCCTATTTTATTACTTACATTAAATGGATTAGATGTTTTTAATATTGAGGTTGTAAATTATTAAAAATATTTTTCAAGATTTTATGAAGATGGGTGAGAGGGAAGAGGATTTCTTTCACTAGATGCATTTATTTAAGTGTAGATGATGATTTCTAATCGTATTTGATTTCTAGCACTAGATGCATTGATTTATGTTGATTTTTAATTATATTTGATTGCTTGCACTAGATGTATTGATTTTGATCTAGATGTTGATTTCTAATCCTATTTGATTGTTTGCACGGGATGATTGATTTCAAATGGATGTGGATTTTTAATCCTATTTGATTATTTGCACCAAATACAATGATTTCAGTGTAGAAGTTGATTTCTTATCTCATTTTATGGCTGGCGTTAAATGCATTGATTTCAATGTAGATGTTTTTTTCTAATCCTATTTGATTTATTGCATTAGATGTATTAGATGTTAACATTGAGGCTATAGATTATTAAAAAAAAAATCAAGATAAATTTAGTAATACCTAGAGGGACACTATTAAGAATTAATTAGTTGTTAAAATTTGTAATAACTAGAATTAAAATGAAATAAATGCGCACAATAAATATTCCTGTAAAGTGCAAATTAATCCTTTATAATATCATCTCCCTTCTTCTTGTCCGTCAACTAACTAGTGATAGAAAAGTACATATATGTAAAATTACTAATAGATAATTGCATATAAACAAATGTTTTCAAAATATTTATAAAAGGAAAAAATATATTTATAAACATTTTAAAAAAAATCAAAAATTTATTAAAAGAGATGTGATAATAGTTTGATGTAGGGATTTTATAAATTTGGTCACTCATTAAAAAGAATTCAAAAATAAATTATTTCTTGGCTTTGCAAATAGAGTATACATAAAAAAAATAATCAAACTCTTGAAGGAAATAATTTATTTCAAACATTAGCAAAGAAACAAATTATTCAAGAGTAATATGAACGCAATAAATTAGAAAAAACTATTACGAATTAATTAATTGTCAAAATTTTTGATACCTAAAATTAAATGAAATAGATGTGTAGTATCAGTCCTCCTTTAAACAATTGAAAAGATTGTCTCTCTTCTTCATCACCAACTAATTAATAATAGAAAATTACATATACATAAATAATATAACACCACAATTGGAACATTCACAAGCACTAATATCCAAATCCAAACACATAAACACACAAACCACTCAAAACATGTAAACAAAAACTTACAAACCATTGAAGACAAACAACACACACTAACATAAAGAAGGGAATAATATGGTGAAGCCAAGTAAAGAAAACATAATGTGAATTTTGAAGATTCAAACATATATATAATAATGATAGTCTAAAAATATGTGACATTGTTGGGGTCAAATGAAACCACCAGGAACCTTTCCTCAAGATCTACACTCCAAAAAGAAAGTTTCCATCTCTAGGGATTTGATGCCTATCCAATGTATCTTTGTTTAAATTCTTTATAGACTAATAATTTTGTCTGTAATCTGTGTACTATATTGGTTTCTCACATATCTACTTTTCTACAAAAAAAAAAACTTCTTTTAATTAATTAAAAACAAAAATAAAAGTATTATGCACCTTCAAATCTAATGCTACCCATAGTAGTCTACGCATTTTCTCATCAAGCCTAATGCAAAACCTAACAATATGCACATTTTCACATCAAGCCTAATGAAAAACCTAATATTGTGTGCATTTTCTCATCAAGCCTAATGCGAAACCTAACAGTATGCACATTCCTCCCATCAGATAAACCTATGCCTCATATCATGTTTCAATGACAATAATCACATGTGTGCTTCAGTGATTGAGCTTTCTTAGAGTATATTCTCAGAATGTTATATTTTATAACTATATTCCAATGCTCGATGGATTCATTGCACTTCATCTTCAACAAACCAACAATGAACTTTGTTTTCTTATTATATTTTTCTTTATGTAACATTGACATCTACATTGTTATCTCACAAAAGAACTTCATATTGTATGACACCACCTGTAGAATCTACATATGACTCTCACGTTGTCCAATATCTAGTGGTTTATAGACTGATCATGAATATCACATCAGATTGGGACAAGACGTCACATTGAATTTATTTTTTTGAAAACTTTCCTGCACTTGAAATACGCCTTAGTTCTCGTCATTGAAAATGACCTATATCTAGAGTTGCAGACCTAAACTCGAAGGCTACACGCATGTTCAATGTTATTTGTTTTTGTAAATTTCTTAGTTCCTTACCATTTTCTATTTATCAAAAAAGAGAGCAAGTCACAACATGTAAACATTTGGTGGCCTCAACTTCCCCAAAGGAAACCATGTCTGTTGGGCACCTTAAAGCATTAAACGCCATCTAGTATTGAAATAGTATCTAGCCGCTATGTCCATTTTCCTATTAAAAGCAAAGTCTGTTTGACAACATGAAAAGTAAAAGTTAGCCGCAAAAATCATGGAAACTTAGTGCATCATTTGTTAACTGTTTGAAGAGCCTATAGGCATTGGGTCTATTGAAATTGAGCCCGACATGTCGAATTGCTACATCGATTGAAGCTGCCTTTCGATTCTGCCAATACGAGCTATGGCATGATACTGGGATACCCTTATCCATAGTTTCTTTTTTTATTTTGTGTAGAATTGAGAACACTATGGCACTTCCTTCATTTTCCTATAAACTTTGCAGGGCTTTAGCCAGTGCACATTTTAGAGTCCAATATGTGTGGATGGATTGGTGAAAGAGAGATAGTCTCCCTCTTGTGTTCCCGGGGCCTGAAACAAAATCCATGGTTTCCTCTTGAACCTTTATATCTTCTTCCTTATTGTTACTTTCCCTCTCCCAGCCTTGGATTGCATTACAAATCTATGGTGGATTGCTTGAAAAATAAACTTCGAAGAGATTCACCATGACCTCTTTCTTCCTCTTCCTGCCTTGCTTGCGTGGCTTGACCATGGTTTTTGGAAGCCTCTGCTTTCCTTTTTCTTTGGGTTGTCATTTTAGAGGCTGACCTTTCACCATTTTTATTTCTCGATTGATGAGAACTAATACCAACTGAAGTAAACCTATGAGAAAGGTAAGTGGGCCTGTATAGGGTGAGGGAAAATCAGAAACAGAGTACATGGGAAATATGATGGGTCCCACAATTTTCGTCGTAGTGGAGTTAACAATGAAGATGTCCATGCATATCATATTACTGAGTAAGGTGGTTAAACCAGCGTGTTTGAAGAGCTTATAGATTGACAAAACCAACTGTCAGGATTACAATTGCAATTATAATTCTCCCTATCAAACATGCCAGAGTTAAAATTCAACAACATTGCGTGAAGAAATACTGAGGTGGGTAATTGACAGACCAGACTTTGCAAATTACACAGAGAGGGGTTGGGGGTTTTGGTTCCCATGGTAGGTAAATGACGGATCGGCTTATCATGGCACACCATGCAAGCGCTCTCGTAGAATTGAAATACGCGATCAAGGTCACAGTGGCACCACATGGAAGCCTGAGATGGATGAGCCGGGAAACCTAAATTTTGCAAAAACAATAGCGAGCAGGGTCCTGAAGCATGGCTCTATAGCCTTCTCAGGGATATCCAGATTGTATCATTTTAACATTCTAAAGGAAAAGGCCTTGCAGAAGAGTGCATACGGCTTCGTGAGATCAAAAAGATAACAGTGCATACCCTTCTAGCAACAATTATTATACAATCCCACTAACCTACCCATGCACATACTTTCACCATTGTTATTACAGTAGGCATGACAGAAATTAACTATGATGAGAACCAAAGCCATCACATACCAAAGGAACTGGAATTGTAATCGTTGCAGAGCGTTGCTTTTTTATCCTCTTCGAATTTTCCAGGAAGAATGCTGTGTCAACTATTCTCTTTGTTCCTTAACCAACTCTGTTGTTGTTCGAATGTTGTTCTGACATAATAGTTTGGCGTTCTTCTGCTACCATAATTATCCGGCATGTGAAGGTACAGTCCAGCTTCCAACTGTAGGTACTTAATGAGTGTGGGTGGTCAGATGGTGCGCACAGTCACTGCCTCCAGTTGTCGGGAACGGTTAGCTACTTGGCACCCCCATCGGGGGTATGTTCAGTATTGAGGATGTTCATGGACAGGTAGTTTTCAGGTTGTAATGGAGAGGGAAAGTTGTGAGTTTAATATTGCGGCAGGGATTGATAGAAGGGAGAACAGTGTGCACCTGGTAGTGGTGAATTTGAAGATTATTGAAGCAAGAAATATTGTTGTTAATACTGCTGACAAATGCGCTAGTATGTTTGTCAGATATCATGTGCGCAATGAAGACAAGGAGGGGAATAATGTTGCAGTGAATACGAAAGAAGTTATGGCGACGCCTTATCCTGAATGGAAGCAAACATTCTGCTTGGAGTGCGACGGGAGTCTTTGTGATTTCCAAAGGCAGTTTGTGATGTTTGAATTGAGGAAGAGAAGTAAAACTAAAATATTGGGAATTACTATGGATAAATCGTCCGAGGTGATTGGATGGGCTGAAATACACTGGAAGTATTTGTTGGCATCTCGCAGATCATCAATCAACAGCTGGTTTCCGTTGATGTGTACTACTGATACTAGTCATATTATTAGAGAATCGCCACTACCACCAAGTTTGCACCTTGCAATTTCCTTATGTACTCGTAATGCCAATGATTCCGTTGCACGGTTTTCCCAACATGATCGGTTGGATATACAAGAAAGGAAGAGGATATCCAGTACTAGGGTTGCCGATGAAATTTCATGGGGTGAGTTTCTCTTATATAAGATGCTAGTCCATCAATCGATCTGCATGGTTGCGTAATACTTTAATCAGCCGCAATTAATAACCATGTTTTTGTAAATCTTGCAGGAGTTGAATCGGATCCGGGTGTTATGATTCGGAGGGTGGAAATTCCTAGGAATGCAAATATGAATATGACTTTAAGTATCCGCGTTAGGCGTCTGGAACGTCGCGATCGGATTGGATGCGAAGGCCTCCATGACGAGTATATTGATATAATCTGCAGCAAGAGGCGTTGCCTACGATATTGATAATCATCATAATTCATTTCGTTGTAGAAGAAGGGTTGAAATTACTCTGGTGTGCCCCGACAGAGCTTATGGTGTCCATGGGTGCAAAAAATTCGATGAGTTGCAATACTGTGGACGGAGATCTGAATCCAATCTACTGGCGTGGATGCAGTGACATATTGGAGTGCGTTAGATTCAGTTTTAATAATTAGTTCAATATATGGTCTTCAATGTTTATAGATTATCGATCAATCTGAATGTCTAGGATTTGGTTATATGAACGAAGTTTTAGTGTTTAATGAAATAGAATTGTCTTATTATCTCGTATTATTAAGGTAGGCTATTGTGTGGTCTATATTGGAATGGTTGTGGGGGGTTTATGAATTTTATTCTTTAAAAGGTTTCAAATTATAGATGGTTGCGATTTCCTAATTTAAAAATATGTTATAGATGAATTGCAAATGGTTTATCAGTTTCTCAACCCAAGTCACGGCTTGGGTTAAAAATATATTATGAATGAATTGAAAACTGTTTTTTTTAAGTTTCAAATCTCAAGTCATGGCTTGGCGTTACAAATTCTTATAATATATTAGGAATGAATTGGAAACTATTTTTTAGTTTCAAAGCTCATGTCATGGCTTGGCTTGACAAATTCTTATATGTTATTTAGAGAGTTATAATTATGAAAATTATTATAATTATGAATGGAAAATAATTGTTTCTAGATCCGTTACAATAGTTTAACAATTTAGATGCACCTCAAAAATTATTTATTTAAAAAATGTAAAATCATTGTCCTTTGATTTTTGTATGGCTTTTTTTCCATCCATTGGAACGAATTTTGTTATGATTCATTGTTATGTTTGCAAGGCTATGTAAAGTATGGTCATTGCTAGATGCTACAATTCTCTCTCATAGTATATCAATGTCGACTGAATGGTAAACTTGTTGCACAATACTATCCTTGATGGTAAAAGCATTGCCTACCGTGACAGATTTATAGTGACAACCAAATCTCTGCATTAGATAAAACCAACCCTTGGAGCCTACTCGGTGTTTGGTGAAGAAGGAAATCGGGGTAAGCTATTTGCAAAACACATGTTTTGTATTGTATTAAAAACCACGGTTGCATTTCGTGAAAAGCACTAGGTTGTAAAGTGTTGGAATTTCTTAGAATTCCTTAATACATAATGAAGAAAAAATGTCTCCCAACACAAATATTTTAAATCACGAAACTTGCAGGTGAAGCATAAGAAAACTATCTTTCATTAACAAACAAAAAATGGCTTATATAGTCTTCAAAACTTCACTATTATGGTTTTACAAAAATTTGGTCCACTACGCTGCTACACACACTGCTTTGACTCTCACTCTCTCACACGATGTTCACACTTCTGCTCTCGGCATATGCTGCTACACACACAACTTTTCAAGCACTTTGCTCTCACATAGTTTCGGCATACACAACATCACACACTTGTGTCTATATGTATTTTAAACATATATTTTTACAATACATATAATAAAACATTATCCTAAGTTTTTACTCTATGAAAATAAAACTATATTGCGGGCATATTATGAAACCATATGATAAAAAAAAACATTACAAAATAATGCGATATATGTTTTTGCATCAATTAAAATGCGAGATGATGTAAGCATAAAACCTTACGATAAATGAATAGAGGAACTTCTGCGAAGATTTTTCGCATCGATCATCGCATTGGGTGACTAGACCTCCAAACCTTGTGACAAAGCGCAATTGGTCGATGGCTCGTGAGCTAGCGGTGGTGGGATAGCACTATCGCGCGATGATGAAAGGTGTGGTGACGTCATCACGAGATTGTGTGATAGGCGTGTGATTGGTTGGAGAGGGTTTTGACGTGGACTGCCCGGGGGTCCATAGAACAACGTGGGTGGTTTAAACTCAAATAGATTGGTGGGGGATTTTAAATGCAATTAGGTGCGGGAGGTAACATGGGTCAAACCACAATTTCCATATTAGAAAAGGTCTAAGGAAGGGTTGTTGCTACAGGGGTTTAAACACAGAAAATTCAATGCATGATTGAGTGCAAAAGAAAAACAAGAATGTTGTTTCTCCTGTCCTTCAAAATTCACAACAAACTTGAAGTTTTGTCCTGCTATTCAAATTTTCAGTTGGGAATAAACTCCAACACTCCCCCTTAATCACAACTGTTGCTTTCATGCATTCCTAGACATTTTCTGAGATAATTAAAAAATTTCTGCCCCAATGGTTTTGTTAAAATATCAACAAACTATTCTTCTGTTCTGCAATGTTGCAAAACAATTTCTCCATTGTTCAATAATTCTCTGATGTAGTGATACTTTTCATCAATGTGTTTTGTTATTTTATGAAACACTGAATTCTTGGATAAAGGTATTGCTGAGCTATTATCCCAATAAACTGTTGTGTCTTTTACCTATTCATGACAGAAATCTCTTAACCTTCTCCTCATATGTACTGCTTGACATGCAGCTGCTATAGCTGCCACATACTCTGCCTCTGCTATTGATAAAGACGTAGTTGGTTGTTTCTTAGAAACCCATGAGATGGCTCCTGATCCCATATGAGAAACATATCCAGAGGTGTTTTTTTTATCATCTATACTTCCAGCCCAATCATTGTTAGTATATCCAACTAATTCAAAATTTTCTGAAGAGGTGTATAAAATACCATACCTCTTTGTTCCTTTCACATATCTTAGAATTCTGTTTGTTGCTTGCCAATGTGCTTCCTTTGGCCTTTCCATGAATATGGAAATTAAACTCACAACATCCATAATATTTGGCCTAGTTGTAGTCAAATACATAAGGCTGCTAAATACGCTTTTATACAAACTTCGATCAAAATCCTTGTTGTTGTCTTCCTTGCTTAACTTCAATCCCATCACTGTAGGAGTAATTATTGCCTTGTTATTCTGGATGTTAAATCTTTCCAAAACTTCTTTTACATATTTATCTTGAGAAATAAAAGTTTTATTTTCATTTTTCTCTACTTCTATTCCTAAGAAGTATCTCAGCAATCCCATATTTGTCATCTCAAATTCTTCTTTCGTGACTATCTTAAAATTTACAATTAGATAAGCATCATTACCTGTGAATATCACATCATCAACATATAAAACAACAATGAACATCTTACCATATTTTTCTTTGATGTATAATGTGGGTTCTCCTTCTCATTTCTCAAACCCAGTTTCAAGTAGATAGGCATCTATTATAATGTACCATGCTCTTGGTTCTTGTTTCAGACCATACATAGCTTTATTCAATTTGCAAACCTTGTGCTCGTTTCCTTCTTTCTCATAGCCCATAGGTTTTTCAACATAAACCTCTTCCATTAAAAGTCTATTTAGGAATGTTGATTTCACATCAGTTTGTAAACTTTCCATTTGTGTTGTGCTGCTATGGACAACACTACTCTTAATGGTTCCATTCTTGCAACTACTGCAAATGTTTCCTCATAATATCTTCCTTGTTGCTGCTTCTAGCCTTTGACAAAAAGTCTGGACTTACGCCTTTCAGTCTTACCTTTAACATTGCTTTTGGTTTTATAAACCCATTTTACTCCAATCACGTCTTTACCTTTTGGGAGATCAACTAAGTCCCATGTATTGTTCTTCTCTAATTTATTTCTTCACCCATAGAATCTATCCATTTCTTATCTTTTACTGCTTATTGAAAATGAATAAGATCTTCTATATGAAAATAAAATGCAAATAAAGAATTCATACCTTCATTATTTGCCTCTTGCTCATAGATTTCATTTAAACTTCTAAATCTGGTTCCTTTTTCACTTGCTAAATTTGTGCTGGTAGAAGCACTCAAATATACTCCTGATGATGTGCTTGGAAAAGCAATGTCATCAATTCTCAAGGGTGTTCTTATACCAATTTATGGTGTCCCTTGATTTCCTTATATTGGCGGAGGTGGTGCTGCTAATGAGGGATTTCTTTCAGCCATTTCTTCCTCATCATCATCATGAGACAAATAGGTTTTCACATTCACTGTTTTCTCAATGCTTCCATCCCAAGCTTCTTTGTCAATAAACTACACATCTATTCTTATCATAAACTTCTTGGTGGATGGTTTATATAGTCTGTATGCCTTTCACTCATCACTATATCATAAAAATATGCACTTTTCCCCCCTACTGTGCAACTTCTTCCTTAGTTGATCTAGAATGTGTGCATAAGCCACACAACCAAATACTCTAAAGTGGGTGACAGATTATTTTATGCCACTCCATGCTTCTTCCAAAACTCTCTTCATAACACTCAACCAAATACTCTAATGTGGGTGACAGATTATTTTATGCCACTCCATGCTTCTTCCAAAACTCTCTTCATAACACTCTTTGTTGGGAATTTATTCAAAACATATGTTACACAGTATACAGCTTCAGCCCAATATTCATTTTGAAAATGTTTTGCCTTCAACATGCTTCTTACCATATCCATGATGGTTCTATTTTTTCTTTCAGCAACACCATTTTTTTGTGGTGTATAACTTGATGTAAATTGCTTATGAATTTTATTTTCTCTGCAAAAACACAGAAAATATTTGGAGATATATTCTCCTCCTCTATCAGTTCTGAGAACTTTTATCTGCTGCCCACATTGATTGTTAACAAGAGCTTTAAAGTGGCAGAACTTCTCAAACACTTCACTCTTCAACTTCAAGAAGTATACCCATGTTTTTCTTGTGTAATCATTAATAAAGGTCAGCATATAGTGGTTGCCTACTAATAATGGTGTTTGCATTGGTCCACACAAATTTGAATGGACTATTTGTAAGGGTGCTTTTGTTCTTATGCTCTTTCCCGATCGAAAGCTTTCTCTGTGTTGTTTGCTCAAGATGGAGCCTTCACATTGGTTGTATGGTCTTTCAATCAATCCCTTTACCATACCTTTTATGTGCAGCAAATTCAGGCCTCTAAAGTTGAGATGTCAAAATCTCAGGTGCCATAACCAGTTTTCATTCTTTGCTTCTCTTTGGTAGGTATCTTGTGTCACAGCTGCCATTGCAACTCCTTTCTTCAAATCTGCTCTCATCTTGAGAGGAACATTATGTTTCTTGTCATCTTCACTTGTGAAATCCTTTGTTTTCTTAGTGCTATTTCTATGATGGTACATACATCATCTTCAAAGAATACATTATAACCTTTTTGAATGAGTTGTCCAATGCTCAAAAGGTTACACTTCATACCAGGTACATAGTATACATCTGATATGTTTTATATTTCTCCTTTCTTTCTTAAAACACTTACTCTACCTTTCCCCATGATAGAGAGTTTGATGTTTGTTTGCAATGTTACTTGAGACTTTACATTTTCATCCAATATGGAAAACATAGAAATGTTTCTAGTCATATGGTTGCTACATCCTGATTCTGTAAACCATATATCTTCATTCTTTTCTTCAGGCATATTACATACTAAAAACAAATCTTATTGACTAAGAGTCTCTTTAGTAAAGCTAGCATTGGGTCTATTACCCATGTCACCTTTTTTCTTCCTACATTCATTAGCATAATTCTCATACTTCTTACAATAATGACATTGGACTTGGGATTTATCATACCTTTGTCCATGTTCTTGATTTTTTCCACCTTGTTGGCTAATCCTTTAGCTTTGATTTTGACTTTGGTTACTTCTCTTTCCACTTTTATTTGCAGGGTTGTTTCTTCATCCTCTGTTCTGGATTCTGCCCCCCTTTTCCTCTGTAGTTTTTAGTTTGATTTGCCTTGACCTCTTCCTCTTCCAAAGGACATTTGGGTCTTGAAGGCATGCTCCAAATATGAGTTTGTTGTTCTTCCTAGTCTTTGTTCATGTCTCATCAATGATGCATGAAGCTCATCAATAGTAGAAATTGAGAAATTTTTTGTCTCTTCAATGGTTGTTACTATCACATAAAATCTTGAGGGTAAGCTCCTCAATACTTTCTCCACTATTCTTCTTTCTTCTATTGTCACTCCATGAAATCTCATTTAGGTAACCAACCCAATCAATTGTGTGAAGAACGACTCTATTGTATCTAACTCTTTTATTCAAATGACTTCAAAATATCTTCTCATTAATTGAAACTTTGTTGTCTTTACCTTCTACATACCTTGATAGGTTGTCTGGAGGGTATCCCATGACTCCTTAGACTTCTTTGTTGCTATAGTTCTTGAAAATATACTTTCATACACTACCTGATAGAGATAAAAGAGGGATTTTGAGTCCTTTCTATTACTTTTCAACAAATCTTTCTTTTCCTTTGTTAAGGCATGCAAAGTATTGTTCATCACGCCATCGTTATCATATGCAAAGATACCTTCAGCCTGGTTCAATTCTCGAAGCAAATCGAGGGCTAGATTAACATAATCAAAGCAGGATGAGGGCGACAACACTAACTGCGGCCCTGGTTAAGCAGTTCATAAAGGGGTTATCGTGATTAGAACCTCGGTTTAAATATTGATTTTATTATTGATGTGTCTCACGTAAATTCAAAATTGCGTTGAGTTTTAAGTTTTTTGTTTCATTACATTCAATAATAAAATTTATTCTAATCTATTATAAAATTATATTCCTAACTTATTTGGTGCTTAGATTTTTCAAACACTAATGATGGCCTATATAAGTTGCACCTCGCTGCAAATTTCGAGAAATGTGCTCCCTGATTTTTTGAAAGGTATTTTACTGTTTGGTTAGATCCCTAGAGTGTTATATTTTGAACAGGTTCATCACATAGGATTTGTTGTATCAATATCAGTATTCACTCAGATTTTTATTCATATTTCGCAATCTCTACAATTTTCTCTAGTCAAAACTTATTCCTATCAGACGATTACGCTTCTCATTTCTATTCTAACACTCAAGTTTCACTCTTTTTGTGAGTAATCACGTCCAAACTATAGAATTTTAGGATTTTTTAGCTCCACCTATTTATTTTCCCTTATCTTCACAACTAACGATGTATCCATTGTCCGTTATCTACACAATTATTTGATAAATTTTGGAACAACTTTTAAATGAGTCCCTATCTGAAAGTCACTCAAAAATAATTCTATGCTACTTATAAAGTTTTGAAATTTCGAATTTCTAAATTCAATTTCTAAATTCGAATTTATCTTCTTAGCGAATTTTTTATCTTTTAGTATTTTGATAACATATTTTGAAATCAAAAAGTATGTGTATTTTATGTTTTATGAGGTTGAATTCAAAAAATTATTTAGAGAGAAAATTGATATTATTTTTTATTTTATTTTATTTTTAAAAATATATTTATATATATTGATATCAAATTAAATATTAAAAAAAAAATTGCACATTTTTCTAAAATATAAAATGTATTATTTTCTCGAGGAATAACATACATCTCATCGATCATTTAAATAATAATATATCATTTAAATAAGTGATACATAAGATTCATTAAATACATCGTGAATTCCTAAAGTTAAAAATGAGGGTTTTACTCTCAGTTGAAACTTAATTAATTGAATAATTAACTTCTTGTTGCTTACATTGATACCCTAATATTAAGATGTAAAATTTTAAACCTGATTATTAATATAGTAATTAAAATTATTATTCATATTAATATCTCATCTCTATCATACACCTAATAATTTGTAATGTGGTTGATATAAGCATATCACCTTGTATAGACTTTAACAATATGGTTCTGCTAGTGGATAGCACAATTTCTTGTTATAAATTGATATAGAGAGCAATGTCACATGCAAATCATGATTCACTATGCTTTATACATGTCATGAAAGATACATATATTGTATATAGATCACTAACTTTAAAAAATGTACATACTAAGAAAGTGGATCTATGACACATGCATGACACACTACAACTCTTACATAGGAAACAATAACTTCTAGATTGACACCTCAGTACTCACAATGACAAATTTTAATCACATGAAACATATGGAAGCATTAATTCCAATACCCTCCCTTAATGCTTACATGTAGAAAGCAAACCTTACAATACTAATCTTTTTCATATTTTTCTGATATGGTCATCACTAGCACTCGTATTGTAACACCCTCCTCCAATATCTACCCAAGTAATGGTCCAAACAGGGTAAATGTGCCACGAGAGGCTCCTATGACCATATTCAACCTCCTAGGTGACCATAAGGAAGTGGAATCGATAGAAACACATCACGCATTCCTCGGACATAAAAAAAAAACTCTAAGATCCATCCCAACCACTCAAGTAACCAACTCCTCAGTCCCACTAAGTTTTTAGACCATTAAACCCCCAAACGCTACCTTGATATGGGAAAGGGTGTACCTCGGAGGCTTTGGATGCTCCCATATTATGGGCGTGCATGTGTCCAGGGACTTGTTTCCATAGACCCGTGTCAGCGTCCCCAAGATTTGAGCCACTTTTTCAGGCCCAGAGCTGAGGTCACTTCCAAAACTCGATTAAAAGTTCATAAACGAAGTTTCACAATAGAACAATGATACATTTGCAAAAACACTGGGAAGGTCTAGACTAGTCCCCTATTAGCCATTACACAGATTTCATCAAACATGTCACAAAAATGTAATCTACAGGCTTAAACAACATATCTGAGCATAGGGGTCTCGTACTTATCTCAGAATCACTAAGACATAGTATTCCTTTATATAACTAGTTACATTATCATCTATTAGGTCATAGATACATTTTGAATTCATTTACAATTCAAAACATGAGGAGAGAGATACATCATCATTATCATAATACATCCTTATAACCAACATAATAACCAAAAACTTATCAAGGATACATTTTCCTTAGAATCCACATTTAAACAAGTACATTTATACATAAGATATCAAGGAAACAACCTCTTATTAATGAATGCAAAAACCAACTCGGAATGGGACTACCACGTTCCACCCAACCATATATTGGCTAAGCCAAATATCTCTTCATACAATCACGCCCATTCCATATTAAAAACATGAATGTGGGACTCACAAACAAAAAAAAGGACCAAATACGTATGGATGCTACCAGAGTTCTCCACCTACACTGTGAGGAATTTTACTCTCTTCATATCTCGTGATTGACCACAATCCATAGTATGATCCACGGATCACTAGGCTAGAAACCAAGACTGCACTCACTAGGATTTACCGTATATCCCATCCCAGGATTACTAGGAACATCAGGGCGCACAATAACCATCTTTACCGCAACCTATAGTCTGGTTTAGGGGACACTAGGCCAGTGGCTTTACTACAATCCACAATTTGATATAGGTATCATTAGGCCATGTGTTTTTCATTACGGATATCCACCTCACTCAGATTTTAATCCATCTCATCGTCCAGCTTAACCAAAACATGAGAACTCCATCACACCATGGCTATTCGAAAATGGAAAGGCTAGGCTGAAAACACTGTCAAATGTGGAAACCCCCATGCCATGGTAGCAAATAATGACATGCAATACCATGCATGTGAAATATAGCAATAAAATCACACATAAAGTCAATACCTGGAAAGAATCATGTTATAATTTCTTGGTCATACTCTTCCTTTCTTGCTCCTTCCTTCCTCTTGCCTTCTTTGCCTTTCCTGATCCAATGCCAAAGTGCTCCAAGAAATTTGTTTGTGTCCAAGACCAGGAGAGATAGAGAGAGAGAGAGAGATAATAATGAGAGAGCTCCAAAACTCAACTAACAAAAGGCTGAGCAAAAATCTTACCAATTGATCCTCAGAAACATTTTTATCAATGATGCCTCTATTTTTTTCATTTTCCATTATTTTCCTCCTCGTATGCAACATGTGACCTTTCAACTTCCTTTTCTCCTATTTTCCCTTATTTTCATAAATAAATATGCCAAAAAGGGGATGAAGATAGAAAAGTCGATGAAAAATATATTGTATAATAATTTGCAAGTTTCTTCAACCAAATACTAATAGAAATTAAATTTTATTCTTATATAGGAATTATAAATACATGTTGATGGAATTATTACTAACTTAATAATATGGAGAATATTTTGAATCTCAAACAATGGAAGGTTATTGAAAAATGAAGCTAGTGATTATCAAATGAAGTCCAAGTTGATTTCATGAGAGAAAAAAATTTCCATAAATATTTATACAAGTAATTATAATATTTGTGACAAAAAAATTACAATACATAAATACACAACCCATAAACGTTTCAAGTATGTTATTCTTTGAAAATCACTATGCAAGATGAAATTAGTTGTAAACATTTTTCTTCATTATAAGCAACAGATCATTTAGTATTAAACATGTAACTAAAATTACCGCAAAACACTAATAGGAAGAATGTTATTAAAGGAATAATTCAAAACAAAAAGTGGAAAAAGTGTGTGATGAGAAGTATGATATGGCTAATGAAAATAAGGAAAGAAAAGGAAATTGAGATAGACGTTTTAATGGATTTAGAGAAAAATGAATATGCTTTGGTATTATAAACAATGGATACATTGTTATCATTTGTGGTGAAGATGGAAAAAAGTGATTTGATTGTCTTTTTTGGGACAATGTACATGGAAATTAGCACAACAGTCAATTAGGGCATAGGTATGGGTAAGAGGATTAAACAAACTATATGTTTCTAAAAGGAGAACTTTTTATGCATACAAATAAGGATATCCAATGTATTTTATGTTTTGAATTATTTTCATCATATATTGACAACCTTATAGCCTAATTTCTACTTTGAAGCATACTTTGCAATTTATTTTATGACTACATGTTGAGAAATAACTAGCTGAAAATTAACATTAGAATGTCACAATGTAAGAAGGTTAACATTGTAAACATTTAACATATCATCAATACATGCATGCTAATATATGAATAATATTGATTAATCATGAGACTTTTCAGGATCATTGTAGTGGCAAGCAATAATGTAATCCTTTTTGTGCAGGAAATAATTTATAATACACTTTGTATGTCTTTGAACACAATTGAACAAATCCTCATAACCTTCATGAGGATAGCAAGAAGAAACTTGTGAGGTGTTCAAAAGGTAGGGATAATCATTTAGGATTCAAGGAGACATTATGTTGTGATTATGTATGCCATGAATAGTTCATGTTGTTGTATATTTAACAAAGAATATATTCTCAACATACCCATTGGAAGGAGGGATACTCTTATTCCTCCTAGGCATTGACACATTTTATTTCTTTTAACCCCTACAATGATATAAAGCTTCAATTAATCTAATGTTTCTAGGTTCTGTAGTTCCTATATGAAAACCCTTTTTTCTAAACTCTCCTGTAAATATTGCAACGAATTTTAATTCATGTCAATAGTATGGAAATGTAATGATTTTCTTTTGTAAAATAACATCCCTAGTTTCTATGGGTCCCCTTCAACCATTACATTTCTTTAGTGGTTCACAATTTGCAATAGAATATTAATCTCACTTCTGAAGTGGTTTCTGATTTGTATTGAACCATTAATCACACCAAGTGGTTTTTCATTAGGGTAATTTTGAGCTATAAAATGGGCCTCCTAAGAAAAATGTACAACCAAAATAAACTTTATAAGAACCAATAGGATTCAGAATGATGATGTCAACCATGGGGATGATTCATCATTTTTGGAGTAAAAAAGTAAAAATATAATTAAATAATAGAAAAATAATAAAACTATTTTTTCAACTCGTATTGTAAACTTATGTCCCTAAGGTTTTACTAAAATTTCTAGTGGGAGTATTCATTGGATGAGAAATTTAATTCGTCATCTAAGGAGTACCCATGTTACATAATTTCGATGGATCCTGCAAAATGAAAAATGAGAAATAAATGAAAAACGTGATTGCAATCATGTTTTTTCATGTATTTTAAATTTTTTGTGTAGCAGGCTCCACCGAAAGTATACAACATAAGTATACCTTGGATGTGGAATCAAATTCTACATCCAACGATTGTTATCACTCGAAATTTTAGTAACCGTATAGGGAGATAAGTTGAAAATACGAGTTGAAAAAATAGATTTTTCTTTTTTTCCTCTAAAATTTGATGATGTAATCTAATAATATTTCATTATTTCCACTATTATTTTATAATTTCCTCAAGTGGCCCACTTTAGACCTTAAAATTCCCCTAATGCTTTAGTTGTTGTTTCATCTCCATTTTTAAATACAAGGTATTGAATTCACTGCTTATTTTATCTTGGTTATATTGTTTCATTCTCCATTATTTCCATTTTTTGAATCATATTTTATAATGAATAAAATATAGAGAAAGTAATATGAAAATTGATATGAAGAGTTAACTAGAAGAAATATTTTGTATATGATCAATAATTTTATGATATTGTCTAGGCTTTGAAGAAATGAAGACATTATTTGTTGACCAAGGAAAATCTCTTATTTATAGACCACAAGGAATTTCAATATATCAGGAGTCAAGGCAAGTCAAATCAAAGGAATTATAAATTAGTTGAATTCTTGCAATTTTTTACAATTTTTTCGAAGCATAGGTCTGGAAATTCAAATAAAATTATAGATGATTGGAGTAGAAGAGTGTTTCAACTACTTTTTAGCATAAGTGTTCAGTTTCAAAATCGTAAAAGTGCTCTATGTAGAAGATGTCAATTTCAGAGAATCTTGTATAACTTCTAAAGCACCTTGGAGTGTGGTAAGGACCATCTTCTTGAATTAACATATCTAAGAAGGATTTTTGTTTAAAAATAAAAAAAATATTCATCCCTCAAATGTCAATTATGTTCAATCTTATTAAGGAGCTACATGATGGAGACTTTAGTGGAAATTGTGGAATGGAAAATACCAAAACATTGGTAAAGTATAGGCATTTTTGGACTAGCATTAACAAGGGTGTTAGGAATTTCCTCGAATGTTGTAGAATTTTCCAACTAGAAAAAGGTTGAAGCCAAAATATTTGGATGTATACTCCATTTCCAGTACCATAAGAGTCCTATGAAGATGTGAGGATGTAATTTGTCTTGGGGCTACTGATGAAAAAAAAGGTGTATGATTCAATAATGGCTTTTTGTGATAAATGTTTGAAGATGGCACATTTCATAGCATGAAAAATGACAATTTATGCTACCGAACTGCATGTTTTAGTATTCAAATAAGTAGTGAGACTTCATGGTATACCAAGAAACATTAGTTCATATAAAGATACATGATTTCTAGGACACTTTTGCAAGACACGATGTACGAAGATGGGAGATAAATTTTTATATAGTTTATCCTATCATCCATAGATAAATGGATAGACTTAAGTAGTGAAAATGAGTCTTGGTAATATGTTGAGAAGCTTGAGTGGAGAAAAATCTAACTAGTGGGATATGGTCTTGGAACAGACATATTTTGCATACAATGATTTGGTGAATATTACGATTTGGAAGAGTCCCTTTAATAATTTCTATGGTAGGTCACTGAAATTTGTTATGGAACTGATAAAAATTCAATACATGGAGGAAAGGAAGAGTTATTATGCAAGTGATTTTTCACACAACATGAAAGAAATGCATGAAAAAGTGAAAAAAAGACTACATCCTAGTAATGAAGTTTATAATAATAAAGTAATTTGAAATGGAAAACAATATTTTTTGATGAAGGAGAACTAGTAATGGGGCATCGGTGGAAATGAACATTTCCTAGATGTACCTACAACAAGTTGAAAAACATTAGAATACATCTGTGAAAAATTCTTAGAAATATTTATGAAAATTCCTACAAGCTAGAGTTGCTGAGACACTTAGATATCTCTCCAATATTCAATGTGGCTGACCTATATGAGTTCCATGAAAAGGAAAATAGTGATGAGATAGTTACACTAGCTAAGTGCAAGGAATAGTTATGAGTCAAACCTATTGAAGAAGTGGAGGAAATTTCAACCACAAAGGTTTGCAAGAACACCCACCGAAAGGAGTATCTAGAGTATCTTCTCAAATGCAAAAAAAAAGAATCTCAAGATGCATTGTGGGTGATTGAACAAGATATAGCATGGCTACGACGTAATTCAGTCTCTCAAGAAACTACCACATGAGCTAGTAGCTCATATTTTCTTAATAAGGGTGTCTCATGCAGGAGCATCCTTGGCTTTGAGCAATCCTCATCAACCAAAAACATGTTTTTGTTTGAGTTCGTAATGTACAAAAATAATTTTTTCTGCTCCCATGTATTTTGAGTTTTTGAGACTACTATTATGTTATTTGTTGATACATCCAAACGATAGTTATTTCTCCTCATCTAAAAGTGTTTATCAAAGAAACAATTACTTTTGAGTTGTTGACACTCGCAGGATCTCATTTTTGTTACTACTATTTTGTGTAGTTGTTGATACACCCAAACCAACAGTTGTTTCTATGTACTGTCACTACTAGACGTGCTACAAGGATGGAATGTAAGTCACAAATTTTAAGTTTTTCCATGTGCTATGAGAAATTAAATCGATTCGATCCTGGAATTCGAAGAGGTTGGTTGCCTGGGAAATCAAATTGTTTCAGTTTTGGAATGGAAAGAGGTCAGCAACGTCAAGAATAAATTATAGGAATAAGGGAGAAAAGGGGATTTTGAAATTTTTCTTGATGTTGTTTCATGATTTGGGAGAGGGTGTGATTGTTTATTGCACAATTTAGCGAGGGTGTCCTGGAAATTGTGTGGTATCACTATGAGATGGCATATGAATTGCAAGCACATTAAGTACTCCACTCTAATATTTGAATTCTTGTATGTAATAAGGAATTCTGAATGAATAAAATTATTTGAACTCTCTTTTGAGTTCTCATGAGTAGGCTTAAAACTACTCTCTATTTATGCTTTATGATTTATTCATTTTAATTAATTTAACACAATAGAAAAAACTAAAAGGTTAGGGTTCTATTTCTTCTATTTCAATGGTTCTAGTTCTATAGTTCTTGTGTGGAAGCTATAAAACGTAGGATTTCACCAACAAGTATCATGATTCTCTAGTATCATTCATATCTCATCACCTTGTGGCCCTTATTGAAGGAACATGTCTATAAGATCGTCATTGGTACTTGCCTATTATTTATTGTTAAATTCCACATTACTCCATCTTATGTTGGAGTGATTCCTCAAACATGTAACACGATCATCATCCCTATGTGATCTAATTTGGTTTTGTAGTGAAATATACGAATTTTTTTCTATCCATCATGTCTGCTCTTCCAATTTTTATGTTGGTATAAAATCAAGTATGAGCCTGTCTCCCTCACGGGAGGGCTCAAGAGGATGAAAGATATGTGATATTTGATGTTCTATACATAGAGTAGCAGTGTATATTTTTGTTGGGTATATTATTCCGTGTGTTTTACGGACAACTCGATTTGATCGAGCATCAATGTGACACGTGGTCGCAAAGAGTAGTCATCTCATAGTTTGAGAAGAATTCTCTCTCTCTATCAAACATCGACCTGTTGTCCAGGTTCCTAATTTTATAAATAAGTACGAGACTTACTTGGAACAGGATTCAATTTCTGTGACATCGAACACCAATGGGTTATCAGTTTATAGACTGCCTGGTATAGAGTGTTGCGAGTAATTTGCTCACACGTCCTACCACGTCCCGCACATTGGAGGGCCCATTATGTGACCTGTGAGAAATGTCATGCCTTGAAACCATTATCATTGCATTCCTCTAAACATGAGCTTCAATTTCCCTAAAGACATCTCCTTGCAAAAAACCATAAAAACATCCCTTTTTTCATTGGCGCGGGCAGCCAGTTCATCACTCGCGCCAATGAGGAAAATCCTACAAAGAGGTCGCGCCAACTGGCGCTCTGTCCTAGAGTCACAGTCGCGCCAGCCAATTTAAGGAGTGTTTTTTAAATAAGAAAGGCGGAAGTTTTGTTTCAACAAACTCAGAAACTACTATCTATCTTGAGTTGGGAGGTTTGGCTCCGGGAGTTCCATGGAAGGGAAGTGGTTTGCCACCTCTCATGGAAGCTTCCTTGATGATAGGGCCAATCCCACAATTATAGGGATCCCAACTCCCCTTCCTCCTTCTATAAAAGCTTGCCCATTGCCATTGCAAGCTAGTCTTGAAGTGCCTAAGCTTTGAATCTCCGAATTCCCAAGAGCCTTCATGCTGCAAGAGCCCTCATTCTTCCCTTAAGGCCGACTCAAGCAAGGAGACTATCGTCGAGAGACTCTAGAGAGGCTTGTCCCTTCCCTGGCAAGCTTTGCGAGACGTGAACGACTGGAGACCCTTCCGAAGGGGACCTCAGCGTCAGAACATTGGTTGTACTCTCTTTCGATTGCTTATTAATGAATGACTACTGGTTATGGTTCCACTCTATTTTCCACTTATGATAATGATGAGTTATATCCTTTCTGACTGATATATAGTTGCGTATTCTGGATTTTATGCTTGTATTCGTGTTGTTTCTTGCATGTGCAGGTGTCCATTCATGGAGATCGTGGGGATCGTGATCTGCCGAGGCTGAGGAACGGGAACGCTGTCTCTTCTACGAATCATAGCACTGGACTCCAGGTAGGCCTCCATCATTGGCTTATTTATTCGCAATTAGGAACTTGCGTTGTAGCATTTGATGATTGTTGCTAGACCCCTGCTGGGCTAGTAGGGATCGCCTCTGTCCGCAGAGGGGATTTACCTCCTCAACAATTTGGCGACTCCACTGGGGATCATCTAGTTTTCACTGTCTCATTTGGGTTGTCTCGTTTTGATTGTTTTATGATTTTCCTTGCTTGGTTAGCCTTCTGGGCTGGGTTCTTTTGTTGTTTTTTGCTTCTTGGTTTGCTTAGTTTACATTGATCTGCTTCTAGAGTAGTTCTTTTTTATTTTTGGCTGAGAAACTCGACTGGCGCGCTTTTTATCCCGACAGTCGCACCAATTGGCGCATTTTGCTTTTGCATTGCCCGCGCCAATTGCTTGCTGGCGCCAGTTGCAGCCTTACAGTCGCGCCACTCCTATAGGGTATTAGAGTTTGCTCAGTTTTGAGCTCTCTAGGTCTGGTCAGTGTTTTTCTTCTTGGTTTTTCGACTACCTGAGTGTGTTGGAGTCCTGTTTGACTGGGAATTTTCCTTCGTCCTTTGGTTGTTTTCTTTTCTCCATCGATTTCACGTTTTAAGCCCTAGGGCATCTAGTGGCTTTGTGCATCGAGCCCTCCTTAGGAGTTTTGGTGTTTTGTTAGTCCAGTCAATCCTCTGATTGTTCCTCCACATCCTCTTAGTAGTTGTTCACCGTTTTATTGTGATTTTTTGGTGATTGCTCATTTCTTCATTCAAATTTCGTTTGGTCTTGCTTTGGGCCTAGATCACACGGTCCATTGGAGCCTTTGAGTTTTTTTCTTGGTTTTGAGAGACTTTGGTCGATTTGAGATTTGATTGTTTGTGTCATTGAGTGAAATTTGTTCGTTTTTCTCTCTCAATATCGTTTCTCAAGTTGCTTCTCTTTTATTTTCAGTTTGTTTAGTGCATCTAGCTATCAAACATTGAAAATTACAAAAAAAAATCTCTTTTGCTTTTGGTTGATTAGTGCAAATTGAATTTTTTTTTATTTTACTAGTAATTAGTGATTTGAATGAAAAATTTTCGATTTCATTAGTTGCATTAGAGATATCATTGTTTGTCTTCCGATCATTTTGTTTGTGTAAAAGCTCTCAACTCTTCTGTAGCTAGTTTTCATCGAACGAAATGATGTACTGTGGCATGTAGCTTTGCATTTAGGAATTTTTGAGACGACACATTCGTTAGGGCCTGAAAACTGAAATGTAATTGAAGATCAACTTTAAAATCTACTCAATTTACACTAAGGCAGCATTGAAATCTAATGAAACACATTTAGAGGTCTAGGCTAGAGACGTGTTTCGGCGTCTTTAAACCTAGTAGCTGTCGCTCGCCTTTTGGCTTTAGACAGCGTGAGTACGGACTTGTGCTCCCCGTACCGTCGCGTATATAAAGGGATACCCCTCTAGGTTTTCAATCCTTTATCCATAGGAAGCCGAGTCTGCCGCCCTATACCCGTGATACACCGAACACAACATTCGGGGAGATTGCCTGCACGTACGTTAAGTCCTTGGTTGATTTCTCTTTCATTTTGAAACCAAGGTGTATATTGTAGTTCACGGTTATTTGGTACACCCTTTGCCTAGTATTCCTGAGTAGTCATTTGATCTTTTCTGACTCTTTAAATTTGAAAGGATCACCAAGCGCTTGTCCTTTCACGCTTGCTTCAAAACTAAAAGAGATAGAGTCACCTTTCATCCGTTTCTCGACTCTTAAAACATGAAACGGTGAAGTTGCTAAGTTTCAATGTGGTAAAATAAATCACCTGCGATCACACGCCCTTTTAGAGTTTGCTTGTTGCTTGTTTGATACGTATGTCTTGAACTCTTTCAGCGTGTGTGTGTTTTCTTCTTGTTGTTTGCCATAGTGGCAGACCGGTTTCATGCGTCAATACACGGACGATTCATTAGAGGTTCCAATCTGTGTTTCCACCGGCAGCTCATTGTTCTACCTGACGGGGGCGAGGGTTCTTTGAGCAAGTACTTGGGGACCATTTGGGTTGATTGGCTTTCGAACCTCTGTCAGTGAATTAGGAGGCGATTTCCCTTTTACTCTTATCAGAGTTGCTTAGCCTTTTATTCTGTATTTCCTCTCCCTCCTCGCCTTAGATCTATTGGCTATTGCGCGATCTAACGGCAGGCTCAACCATGAGTGATTCTGGCGAGGAAATCCCAACGTCTGGTGAAGACTATCAGCTCTTCCCTCGAAGATTGTTTCCGGGAGACAACTCTGAACTGGCTGACATGTCGACAGCCAGTCCTTCTTTACCACCGGGATACAGATCTTTGGGTCAGATAATTTCCGCCGCAGCCTCTATGGGAGTGTCAGCTCCTTCTCCGAGGCCAGCTGCTCCTACACCCGAGGTGTCTCCTCAGACGCCCGTTACCTCTATACCCGTTCGGCCCACTGTTTGTGTGGCCGCCTCTTCTCCTGTTGTCACAGCACCCTCTACCAAGGATATGCCAACTCCTGAAGATATCTATCTAGCGACTGCTATACCGGAGAATATCTCTCCGGAGGAGTATCGGTTGTCTCTGCAACAGCCGAACCCCGAGGTTGGACCATCCTCCCAAGATCCCAACCGCTCTTATTTTTCGCACTATGCACAGGATGGTACACCCGTGTATGCTTTTCCAGGTCAGTATGACGAGCACGGGGACATTTTACGTCTACCCGCTCCTGAGGCTTACCTCCATGCTCAAGGTTTACCTTATAACCAGGCTTATAACCCGCCAGGGCAACCTTTCCAAGGCCAACCTTCGGGTCAACCTAGCTATCCTTATGACCCACAGGGGCAGCCCATCCGAGGCTATCCTGCGGGCCAGCAAGGGCCATCGTACGGTCCGCAAGGACCGTATTACAGCCCTTCCGGTTAACCTGTTCAGCCTCAGCCGGGGTACCAACCGGGACCGGTCTATGGTCCTGGGGGGTAACTCCAGCCTCCTCCACCAATGCAACCACAGTATCCTATTGTTTCTAACGTTGCATATCAGCCGGGACCATCCTATGGTTCTGCTTCAAGTCAAACCGGTTTCCAGCAACCACCTGGCCCTATTCCTCCACCAGGCCAACCTGCCCATCCGGCACAACCTGGTGTTCCGACTCCAGGCCAACCGGCCCATCCGGTACAACCTGGGGCTCCTTTACAGCTAGGTCAACCTGCGCAACCGGCGCCGCCTGTCTATCTAGGTCAACCTGGTCATTCAGGTCAGCCCTCTCAGCCGGGTCAACCTGTTCACTCAGGTCAACCCTCTCAGTCGGGTCAACCTGTTCACTCAGGGCAGCTCGCTCATTCCATTAACCCTGTACAGCAGCTGATTCATTCGATGGCGCAGCCAAATCAACAGCTGTGCCCTACTTATCAGGCTCCGCAGGGTTCCACTTTTCAGCAGCCTACTCATCCTCAGGGTGGTTATTATCCTCATGGTCAATCTCAACCGAACTATAACCACCCCAGAGGCTCTCAGTATTATCCTCCTCCACCCGGTTTTACCTACACTCAGCAGCCAAATCCAAATGCTGCTTACACCGGGCCGACACATAATCAGGGTCCGTACTCTGGTTATCAAGCCCCACACTCTGGTTACCAGCATCCAAATCAGTCTGGTTATACGACCTACGCCCCCTACGGTCAGAATCCTACGGGACAGAACCCATGGGGGCAAGGATATTCACAACCATTGTGGATTATGGGTACCAGACCTCATCCCGGGCCTGGCATGATGGTTAATCCACCGTTGTCGTTCCTGGCTACCTTAGAGCTGTCGGACGTTTCAAAATTGACCAATGATCCGATTTTACATAATCTGTATTGGCCTCCGGTTCCCACCAATATACCAGGTGATTGCCCCAAGTTTGAGGGAAAATTTGGAGAGGACCCCCAGGCGCATGTGATGATGTATCATCTTTGGTGTTCGTTTAACTCTTGGGTCGACGATTCGATTCGTCTGTGCCTCTTCCAGCGTACTTTAACTGGAGCTGTTGCTAAGTGGTACATAGAGTTATCCCGTGGCATTTTCCAAGATTTCAATTATTTAGCCATGGCTTTCCTCACGCACTTTCCGTTACCAGCTCGTTATGAAGCCGGGACGCACCACCTGACTTCTTTGAAGCACGATAAAGCCACTCACATCTCTGATCACATTCATGAGTGGCGACGCCATCGTAGACTGATCAAGTTTCACATACCTGATCAGATACTAACTCACTGGTTCACCACCTCCTTCGTGAATAAAATCGCTCAAGATATTGCGATGGGAGCGTGTGTGACGGAGGAACAAGCCATTGCGCGTGCCCAATATCTGGATCTTGTATATTCTCAGTCCGGCACGCTTTATGATATCTTGCCTGATGCCCCGCGGTCCGGAACCTCTAAGGCTCCGCCTACCCCTGCGGTGGATGGTGTCATTGGTTCTGTCTCTCAGAATTCGAAGAAATCTTCGAATGGGAAGCAGAAGTCTAATTCTTCCAACAATGCTCCTGCTAATCCCACCCCGTCCGATTCTAGCAAAACCGCGGAGGTGAATGCCGTTCGGGCCAATCCTACGGAGAAATCCTCCAAAGGGAAGAAGAAGGGAAAAGGAAAATCTAAATCTGATGCCCCGAATCTAGAATCTAAATCTCGCACTGAGGATGGCTCTCAGCGTAAACCGAAGTACCCTTGCCTCATTTGTGAAGGGGACCATTATACTAAGGATTGTCCACGACGATCCGAAGTTATTCAACTTCTCAAAGGCCCTAAAGGGACTCTGGATGTTCTAAAAGAGCCATTCCCATCTCAGCAAACCCAGATGGTCAAACAACCGTCACCATTTGCACCATTTGGGTCCCAAGTTTTCATGATGAAGAGTGTTGCACCTATCTCTGTCGCTACGCGTTCGAAGGATTACAACGAATCGCGGCAGGCACCCGGGAAGGCAGTTGCGGATGGACCACCTCCCCCACCTGTCTCCGGTTCGTTGGAAATCGAGAAGCCTACTCCTGAACCCGTTGTGAAACCACCTTCTAAAGGTGTCCTTCGAAGATCTTCTTATAATCCGAATGCTCGTGCCGCTCAACATTACAGCATTGTTGAGGATTTGGCACAGGCGCCATCCGCTATGTCTGCGCTAGAAGTTCTTCAAAGTTGTCCTTCGTAACGGAAGGCTTTACTGTCTGCGATCGAGGGCATTGATCCCACCGATTCGAGTCTTCTCACCTTCGATTTAGAGAATTTCACTCCCCGGCTTCCACATCAAATCGCTCTTGTTATTCAAGTCGGGATTAACGGTCTCAAAATCCATAGGGCCGTCGTGGATGAAGGTGCATCGACCTGCGTTATGTCCTCCGCTTGCTAGAAGGCCATCGGATTTCCAGCCCTTTCGTCATCTCCAAATGCCCTAGAGGCATTTGATGGTCAAGAATCCAAACCCCTGGGTGTTCTCGAGAGTCTAGCGATCACATTACAGGGGAAGACTCTCAACGTGGAAGTAGAAGTAGTCGATGCCAGGCTCAACTACAATATACTTCTTGGCCACAGCTAGACCCATGCCATGCTATGCATGCCGTCCACCGTCTTTCGACTTCTGAAGTTCCCTCACGAGGGCAAAATTGTCACGGTGGATCAGTTGTCTTTTTTCACCTCTAACTCTAAGAACAATGTGCCATACGTGGATCAAATTCTGAATCCCCCGGACAGTGTGGGACCTGGTCTCTTCAAAGACCCGGTCCTCATGGGTATTTTTCCCGCACCGCCACCGCACACCGCTCAAGTCAACATGATGTCCAGGTCCGATGACCCCTGTCTTATTCCTACGCCTGAGCAAGTGTTTGAGTTTGGAGAATCAATGCCCTTGACTCCAGTAGAGATCAGCTACTATGAAATTTTTGCTGCATCTGATCCTCCACCTCCTCAGCATGCTCCTTTGAGCATGGCTCTCGACGTCTACTCTCAATCCCCCTGGCTTGGTCAGGCCGATTCACCTGATCCTCTCAAAGAGACTTTTCCTTCCGATGAGGCCATCATTGAAACTATGTCTCTTGAGGAGCTGCCTTGGGGCGATGGACATCATCGCTCCTCTTTTATGCCTAGCTTGGGGGCAATGACTGACTGTCTGGAGCGTTATGCTTCTCAGGTTCCTACCCCTCCTCTTCAAACGCCTATTTTGACGCACGAGGTTTTTTCGGAGGGAAACCTGAGTAACATCACTCAAACCATCCCGATCAACATCTCCATTAAACCGGGGATCGTTGAGAATATTCACGTGGGAGTGACTTGTTCTCCCGATGAGATTCAAGTCTATACTGATCTTTTTAAAGAATTCAGAGATGTGTTTGCCTGGTCCTACGAGGAAATGCCGGGGATTGATCCCAGTATTGTAGTGCATGAGATTCCAACCTATCCTGGTGCGAAGCCCGTGCGCCAACGCTTACACCCCATGCATCCTCGGAAAGCCGCTGCAATTAAGGCAGAAGTTGAAAAACTTCTGAAAGCGGGCTTTATTTATCCCATCCCCCTCACAGAATGGGTTTCCAACATTGTCCCTGTCGATAAAAAGTAGGGTACGATTAGAGTCTGTGTTGATTATCGCGACATCAATCGCGCCTGTCCAAAGGATAATTATCCCACTCCGTTTATAGACCATATCATCGACGAATGTGCCGGGAGTGAGATCTATTCCTTAATGGACGGTTTCTCGGGATATAATCAAATCAATATTGCACCTGAGGATCAACACAAGACCACATTCATCCGTCCGTGGGGTACTTTCGCGTATAAAAAGCTCCCGTTCGGCTTGAAGAACGCTGGAGCCACTTTTCAGCGTGCGATGTCCTATGCTTCTCATGACATTCGCCATATCGTTCAGCCTTATCTGGACGACTTGCCAGCCCATTCGGCTAAGCGAGAGGACCATCTTGAGCATCTCCGCCAGATCTTTCTTCGTTGCAGGCGCTACAACATCAGGCTCAATCCTCATAAATGCGTCTTCTGCGTTGATTCTGGCCGTCTTTTAGGATTCATAGTCTCGAAAGACAGAATTCGCCTTGACCCTTTAAAGGTCGAGGCCATCATAAATCTCCCATCACCCTCCTCCCTATATCAGTTACAGAGTCTGCAAGGGAAAGCGAACTTTCTTCGGCGCTTTATCCCGAATTATGCCGAGGTGGCCAAAGGATTCACTCGTTTATTAAAGCAGAACGTTCCCTTCCATTGGGACGAAATCGCTCAGCAATCCTTTGAGAAGATGAAGACGTTGCTTGTCAATGCTCCGTTGCTTCGTCCTCCGGACTACCACCGCGACTTCACTTTATATATCGCCGCCGCATTTAGCACCATAGCCATGGTCTTGGTGCAGGATGACGATGACGGTAATGAACATGTTGTTTATTATCTGTCACGGAACCTTCTCGATCCAGAAACGCGTTATGCTCATGTCGAGAAGTTGGCGTTAGCCGCAGTACACGCTGTGCAGCGCTTTCGCCATTACATCCTTTTGCGTACGATAACAGTGGTTTCGGATTGCAACCCTATGACGTATATTCTCTCTCGACAATTACTAGGGGGCAAGTACTCCAAATGGATTGTTATCCTGCAGGAGTTTGACTTAGAGTTCACTACCACTAAGTCAACTAAATCACTGGTTTTCGCGGATCTTATATGCTCTCTCCCTACAGACTCCGCTCCCTCACACTCTGAAGCCATATACCGGACGAAACGCTTTTCCTCATCAGTACTCGTGACCCTTGGTACGGTGACATAATTGTGTATCTTCAGACCTCAAAATTTCGGTCTAAGTTGGATAAAGCTGCTCGTCGACGGATTCGGCATCAGTCCCAGCCCTACCGTATAGTAGGAGATACCTTATACCGCATTGGAGTAGATTCGGTGCTCCGGCGGTGCCTAACCTTGGAGGAGGCTGAAAAGGTCCTAAATGACTGCCACAGTGGCGCCTGTGGTGGACATATGTCCGGATATGCTACTGCCCAGAAAATTCTGCGAGCAGGTTATTTCTGGCCTTCCATATTCAAAGACTGTATCACTGCAGTCCGTAAATGTCATGCGTGCCAGATATTTCAGCGCAAGATGCGCGCGCCGCCTTTACCCTTGCATCCCGTTATTACCGTCGGCCCTTTTGCGAAATGGGGCGTGGATTTTATGACGTGTAACCCTCACTCGGCCGGGGGGCATGCGTATATAATTGTCGTCGTCGACTACTTCACCAAGTGGGCCAAGGCGATGCCTACACTAGCTGTTGACGGTAAAACGGCTGCTCAATTTATATTCAACCACGTTATTGCATGGTTCGGGGTTCCTCAGGCCATCGTCACTGATCATGGTACTCATTTCCGAGATTATATGATGCCTGAGCTGACTTCAAAGTTGGGCTTGCGTCACGACAGCTCAACACCATATTACCCTCAGGCGAATGGTCAGGTTGAAGCAATGAACAAGGTTCTGGTCACTATGCTTCAACGAACAGTTGGTATTCACAAATCCAATTGGCATCTCCAACTATTCTCAGCTCTCTGGGCATATCGAACATCTGCTAAGAGTGCAACTGGATTCACACCATTTCAATTGGTGTATGGTCTGGAAGCAACTCTCCCGGTTGAATGCGAGATTCCTTCTTTGAAATTAGCTGTGGAACTTCTACCTGATACTTCTGCTGAGGAAGAACGCCTTCTGTATCTGGAACAGTTAGATGAAACCCATCATCTGGTTGCTTTGGTTATTGAAGCACAAAAGAAGAGGGTCAAAACTCATTTTGATCAATCTGTTTCCCCCGGTTCCTTTATCGAAGGAGACCTCGTCCTCCTGTACGATCAAGCACATGACAAGCTTGGAGCCGGTAAGTTCCAGCCTATGTGGCATGGGCCCTATATAGTAAAATGCGTTTTGAAAAATGGGGCTTATGAGCTTATAGATTATGAAGGAGTTCCGCTGGCGCAGCCCAGAAATGGGCTGTACCTCAAAAAGTACTATGCCTGAAGTGATTTCTTGGTGTGGTGTGTGTACATAGATGTGTGTTTTTCATTTGTGTGCGTGTATGGTGTGGTGTGCCTTGTAAACATCTTTCTGCTGATCGGGTCTTCCTGGTTGTGCAGATGTCTATTCATCCATTTGTTGGTTTCGCGGATGGTGCCTCCCGCAGTACCAGGAATCTGTCTTCAACAGCCTAGGTAATCTATGATCCTGTTGGTGAGTTGGTCAACCTGCAAGGTGTGTGTCTAGGACGTACTACGAACAACATCGCGGAATATAGTGCTGTGTTAGAATTATTAACTGAGGCGGTAAACCTTGGTATCCGTGAATTGCTTGTGTATCTAGATTCGCAACTTGTAGTGTTACAGCTGAACGGACACTATTCGGTAAGAAACCCGTCCATTTTACGTCTATATCTGCGTATTCGATTACTGGAAAGGAATTTTGACTACATTACATATCAACATATACCCAGGCATTTCAATACATTAACAGATGCGGTAGCTAATTTGGTGTTAGACAGACATTTGCGCAATTTGTAAATCATCATCACATGTAAAGAAAGATCCATCCAGAAATAGATATGCATATATATATAGATATCGAAGTGTTTACATAGCGTGTGTCAAATAAAGTCAAAATATATACATAATAATCTTAAATACATCCGGAGACGATATGTCTCTCAAAAAACATGTGTGGTAAAAGCCCTAAGAGTCTAATCCGCATGGTGCTCATGATAACATGTAACTGCACGCACTAAGCGTCTCAGAAGTCGGTGGATTCGACTAGGTACTCCCACCGTATGTCGTTGGTATGCCATCGGTACATCCGCCAGCCGATCATAGTCCGGGATCCCTCGGGCGATACCCTCGAGATTCTGGATCAACTCCTCCCCTCCTGTGCCCTCTGCCTGAGGATCAGGGGTGAGAAGAGTCCTCCACACGATTGGAGACATACCGGCTGGTCTCTCAGGGCCCACATCTGCATACACATAAAATGTGTTAGGACGAATGTGTATTAACAAAAAAAATCATAAAACATAAAATCAAAAGAGATGAGGTCATACCCAACTCCTCTTCCCAGTCATCTCCTTCGGGCAGCGGGAGATCTGGGTCTCTGGTGAAATCAGTTCCTGCATATGGCCAGTCCTCCACTACGATCAATTGGCACCGCAACCACCCAAAAAACTCCGGCCTCCATGACATCTGTTGGCCTCCTCCAGCTCTGGGCATTAGTGCTGCCCAGCGAGCCATTCTTGGCTCTTGTGGAATCGGCTCAGCTACGATGGCCCCTTGGCCTTGGAAGATTGGTAATCGTTCCAGAATAAACGACACCAGGATGGAACCGTAGCCGAACTGTTTCAGTTTGGCTTGCTTGCATTTCGTGAGCTGTCTCTTCATGTTTATTGTTACTGTTGTAGCCCAGTCAAATAATAGGGGACTCATGCACTCTGAGGCCTGCAGGAGTTGGGCCTTTATGGTCTCGTGTGGTGCCTGCGACCCTGCAGCCCGCATGATGGTATGTAGGAAAACTCTCAATGCCAGATCGGGGATGGTGTGGATATCCACCTTTTTGCTCCCTGATCCCATTTGTGCTCTTGGGCACACTCGTGCCATCACTTCATCCATCTTCTTGCAGGATGGTCTGCTCCCAGTAAATATGGGTACCGGACCTCTGCGAGACAATCCGGTTATGAAATACACATCGGAGACCTCCAGTTCCAATACCTGATCTCGCAACTTGAACACTTGTTCCTGTTCATCCCAAATACTGATCAGATATTGGAGGAGCTCGGGCTGAGCTCATAAACAGGGTGTTAGGAAGAACTTCTTTAGCCCACAGTTTCTGAGGGCATTCATGCAAGCCTCACTTTCTATGGCATGTTCATCCTCTTCTCCATGCTCTCTTTCTTTCCACTCAATCACCATTTTGCTTGATTTCCTGCATCCACATGGTCACAAACCCTTAATTAGATCTCTGGTAGGCTTCAAAATTCATTTAAATTGGTTAAAATTTCGAATTTCTAGGCGAAAATTTGGGTTTGGCCGCTGGCGCGGCTGTTTTGTGAACAGTCGCGCCACATGGCGCGAGGCCTTTACATGGAAAAGCCCATTGGCGCGGGTCCATGCCCAATACCCGCGCCAATGAGCGCAGCCCTAAAAATTCAAAAATTTGCCACAAGAATCTGATATATGAGGGAAAACTATTAAAAAATGGATTGAAATGAAGTACAGGGAAGCGCCTCTTACCTGTCATAGACGAGAATCTGAATGGTAAACTGGATTTGTCGCAATCACCGTCAGAAGTTTGCACACCAAATGGACCACTGCTTCTTTTCACCAAGGTAAATAGTAAATGTAATTTTATTTTTACCATTTTGGCATATTTATAACTTTTTCGACATAGGATAGGTTTTAAAAAGTTATTTTTATCAAATATTTTAATATGTTATGTCGAAAATGAGTTTTACGCTTGCTTGGTATGTGCAGCAACAAGTTTTTCGCGACTTTAACGGTGAAAACGAGTTGTATTTTATACTTTTTCGGACTCGGTAAATACACGAAAAATTCACTTTGGAGTCATCTTTCAGCTCTTTTCTGACTCTCTAAACATGAAAAGATTGCCGAGGCCCTTGTCGTTTCGATCTCGTTAAAATGGACATGAATCGACATCTACCCAGTATACGTTTACCCTTTTTTCGGGCTAGGATAGATTTATTACGAAAAAGGAATACCCTAGCCTATCGCGACTAGGAGGTTTTCTCGGATATTGTTTTCTACCTTTTCAGATCTGAGAAACTATTTACGAAAAGGGACCTTTGGAGTTTAATTTTCTGATGTCTTTTCAAAATCTCTAAACATGAAAAGACGTCGAGTTATTCCTTTTTCAGACTCGTTAAACCCTGAGGACATCAGATCCAGTCGAAATGACGTTCTCCGAGTTCCTCCTTCCTAGGACTCGTTAAATGCACTAGGATGGATTCGCCCGAAGGGCAAACTTATATTACAAGCATATGCTATCCCCTTAAAGCTTGTTATCAAAAATAATTGGGGCACTCGCCAGAAATGGTGGGGGGAAAATGGAACCATCATCATTGTCGTGTCGGCAGTATGTTGCTCTTGAACATGGCACTTGTCTGCATTCGTGTCGGGTTGGGGAAATCTCATCTCGTTTCTTCACTTTGCCTCCGTGGGTTTGGATAATCCTTTTTGACCTCTCCTCTACTCATTGCCTCGTCACCATGACCTCTGATCCGTTGATGTCAAATACTGCCAAAACCACTATTTGTGTCATTATATGTTCAAGAGAAGTTGACCTCTGCAAATATCAACCTTCCTCTGATTCTCATATGATCCTGATTCACAACTAAAACATCATGTTCCTCTGTCTCGTGTTGATGATGTGGGAAACATTATGGCCCACCTTCGATCAAGGTCACTTCCTGTCGACTTCAGCTCATTATCCAGGAAGCTGACTTAGAGACTCCCTTATGGTACCTTGGAGCCTGCATGCCTCAATGGCAAGTTCGTCGCATTCGACATGAGGTTTTCATCATTGGCCTTCGATCGAGTGATTCTGCGGGTGTTCGAATTCAGCCCATTGATTCACACGCCGTAGATTGTACCTATAGTACCTTTAGGGCCATTGTCATTATTGGTGGTTCCTCTCACGTCTGTTAACAGCTCTCATCATTGGTTGGTAATCAGACGATGTTCTTGCATGTTCGACTTCAGCTCACATATTCACATGCTTGAACTTGTGCTTTGTTTGGGTCGAGATGGAGCGCAAGACCCTGGATTGTGTCTGTTGTAATCCAGGCTGTGATATTGTGGATTATTTTCATTATGTACATGACTCACTGATTGGATGGTTGCGACCATACCTGAGTCTATTTATTGATTCTCGCTGGATGGCTGCAACCATACCTTGGATCTGGATTATTGTATACTCTGTTTTGGATAGCTGCGTCCATACCACATATACATCATGTACTTGAGATATCAGTTGTATTTCTCCATGCAGGTTTTCCGACGGCGGAGCTTCAGTTGGACACGTTCTCGTAAAGCATTTCACCCCTCTCTCTCTCTCGGGCCTCATGCTTTAGGGGGCATCTGTTACACAGTAATTTGTCACCGTCCCTACCATTCCCCGTCCCACATTACTGAGGTCCCGTTGCGTGACCCGTGAGAAATGTCATGCCTTGAAACCATTATCTCTAAACATGAGCTTAAATTTCCCTAAAGACATCTCCTTGCAAAAAACCATAAAAACATCCCTTTTTGCATTGGCGCGGGAAGCCAGTTCATCACTCGCGCCAATGAGGAAATCCTACAAAGAGGTCGTGCCAATTGGCACTCTGTCCCAGAGTCGCAGTTGCGCCAGCCAATTTAAGGAGTGTTTTTTAAATAAGAAAGGCGGAAGTTTTGTTTCAACAAACTCAGAAACTGCTATCTATCTTGAGTTGGGAGGTTTGGCTCCTGCAGTTCCATGGAAGGGAAGTGGTTTGCCACCTCTCATGGAAGCTTCCTTAATGATAGGGCCAATCCCAGAATTATAGGGATCCCAACTCCCCTTCCTCCTATAAAAGCTTGCCCATTGCCATTGCAAGCTGGTCTTGAAGTGCCTAAGCTTTGAATCTCCAAATTCCCAAGAGCCTTCATGCTGCTAGAGCCCTCATTTTTCCCTTAAGGCCGACTCAAGCAAGGAGACTATCGTTGAGAGACTCTAGAGAGGCTTGTCCCTTCCCTGGCGAGATTTGCGAGACGTGAACGACTGGAGACCCTTCCGAAGGAGACCACAGCGTCAGAACATTGGTTGTACTCTCTTTCGATTTCTTATTAATGAATGACTACCATTTATGGTTCCACTCTGTTTTTCACTTATGATAATGATGAGTTATATCCTTTCTGACCGACTAAGAGTCATGGTATTCGGATTTTTTGCTTGTATTCGTGTCGTTTATTGCATGTGTTGTGTGTCCATTCACTGAGGATCGTGGACTTGATCTACCGAAGCCGAGGAACGGAACGCCGTCTTATACGGATCATAGCATTGGACTCCAAGTAGGCCTCCATCATTGGCTTATTTATTCGCAATTAGGAACTTGTGCTGTAGCATTTGATGATTGTTGCTAGACCCCTACTGGGCTAGTAGGGATCACCTCTGTCCACAGAGGGGATTTACCTCCTCAACACTCTATGTGACAGATGAATACAACAAAGTGTCAACACAGTTGAACTAAGGACATTGTATTGAGATTTACTCCTTGAAGGAATTGCCAAATAAAAACGTATAGAAGACAAAGGTGCCCTTTTAGATCCTCGACAAAAGGAGGCTGACTAGATATAGTGTTTAAGCATGAATACTCCTTGAGCACATGTCATAAGTTTGTCAATAATCACAAAGAACTCAAGAATTTTAAGGAAGGAAGAAGGTTTCAATCATAGACAAGTGTCACAACCACAACATGTTTTCAATAACGATAAAACAATTCAAAAATATATATATAATATACAAGTTAGATTTTAAATGGACATGTCGTCCCTATCAAATCCAACAAACGTGTCCTTTAATATATTCGGATAAGTATAAATATAAAGCCAAACTCTTCATTCTAGAAAGGAATATCGGTCAAGGAATAAGAAGGAAAAACAACTGGATAAAAAGGGAAGATTCAAATATGAGTCAAGGATGATGAATACCATCTAATGTTTGGCACTTTTTGGAAAAACCTTTGCATTTTCATAGTGTTTTATTTTGACAGAGTTGTGGGGAAATATTTTTTCTTGAATTATAACTCAGGATCTTTTGTTGACCCCTAGCAACTCATACATGTAACATACCTATGACCTGTGGCACTTAATCATCTGAATATATTCCACATTTCAGACATGTTGCACACCTTGGATATGTTGTTTAGAAGTTTGACTTGTTTCAGAGAATTTTGAACCTGTTGCTAGTGA